>PNEN01000256.1:1470-36652 GCA_002933655.1 Cercospora berteroae | reverse complement strand
TCCTCTAGCACTTCCGCTATACTTAGAATACGATTCTGCTAATCTAAAACGTACTGTTCTAGTAGCGAGCAGGCCAATTGACAAGTCCGAAAACCGAGCTTTGCATGCGGATGTTAAGCCCCAAGTCCACGCCTTTCGGGAAGTCGGGCTACACACTATGTTCGTAGATAATCTAATAGACGACGGCTGCTAGGAGCAAGCGCATCGGCCATGAAGCAGTGCGTTAGCTAGCAATGCCGGATATCTACAACGTAAGCGTTTTCTCTAGAATGCGACGCTCGTAGCTTCTAATTGCAACACGGGCTCTCGTCTTTGCCGATGCTTTCTCTTACAGCCAGCTAACAGCCGCCAGAATCCCCGCTAAGAGAGACAGAGCAGTCGAGGCAGCAACTTTGCTACTAAAATTGTTGACGGGGCTAGGTCGTTGCCTACCCCTCTGCCTGCTATAAGACACTAGCTGTGCTTTAGCCCGATACTAGGAGCAGCCGGCCTCTAGCTAGGTTCTGCATAGCCCTGCATTGAAGCCTGCGTCGAAGACAAAGCCCGGACACGCCGCTGCAGTAGCTAGTAGCGCTCTCGCGCATATAACCTACCAACTTGCTATAAAGTCAGTCTTGTCATCTTTTGTTCCGCAAACCTGCTACATGGCGCCGGTAGCTTTCTAGACACTAGTTGAGCCCTGCGGCGCTCTCGATGCCATCACATTCGACGATGTTACGCCTGCAATCGGGCGAGAATACAACGATGTCAATATCGTAGAGGACATCTTGAATGCACAAGATGCTAACGAAAGACTCCGTGACCTGGCATATGCGAGTAGGTGCGAGACTCGTGTGCGGCGGTCACTTGCTAATACCCGGCAGTTTCCGCTAGAGGAGTCGTGTTCTTTCGTAAACAAGACAATCTCACAAATGAGCTGCAGAAAGACTTTATCCAGCGCTTGGGAGAAGCAGTCGGGAAGCCAAAGGACTCCAGCCTCCACATTCATCCGGTACTTAACGACACCTCCGATCTAGGCCAAGGCGATCCGCAAATCTCTTACATTAGCTCAGTGCAGAGAGACGAGTTTTTGAAACACTTGGACAGGAAGGATAAGTGGCAGTACCGTGCCGCTGAGTGGCACTCGGATGTTCAATTCGAGCGTGTCCCTCCAGATTACACCTCTTTACGAGTGACTCAGCTTCCTTCAAATGGCGGTGACACGCTGTGGGCATCCGGCTATGAGATATACGATCGCTTCTCCTCGGCATACCAAAAGTTTTTTGAGACACTCACTGCTACCTTCAGTGGGGAAGGATACAACAAGATGGCAGCCGCAGATCCCGAGAACGTCAAGATCCACCGCGACGCCCGAGGCCACCCATTGAATACCGCTCTGAGCTCTGTTCACCCAGTGGTTCGCACAAATCCGGTAACAGGATGGAAGAGCATCTTTTCGATAGGTCCTTTCCCCACGAGGATCAACGAGCTCACGTCGCTGGAGTCTCAGGAACTGCTGGCGAAATTTATGCGGATGATTACCGAGAATCACGATCTGACCGTGCGTTTCAAATGGAAGAATCCAAACGACATTGCTATCTGGGATAACAGGTGAGTTTGCCCCGGCTTACTAGCTACATTCGACTTACCGATCCCGCGACAGATCGACATTCCACACTCCAACATTCGACTACGAGGGGTTGGGCGAGCGCTATGGGAATCGTGCAGTCGGTATCGGTGAAGAACCTTACTTTGATCCTGATAGCAAGTCGAGAGCTGAGGATCTTGCTGTGCAAGTGTGAGTAGAGAGAGCTGAAGTTACCGAGACAAACTCGTATAGGACTCTTGCAGAGTTGCGAGCTATTGTCTGTTATCTTGAATGAGATGCTGGGTTACTGCAGCCCTTGTTCGGCACTCCAAGCCTTGTCCTAGTCGTCAATATCGGTAGCTGGCTCTAGCATATCATCAACCCTGTTTCCTAGCTAGGGAGACCTTGCGGCTACTTGCCATTTAGAGAAAAGGGCGTATAGTTCCGCCTCTCTCCCTACTATACCACGGACGACTGCACGGCTTACATATATAGACACACCTGTCTTTCGTAGCGCCTCGGAGAGACAAGCCTGGATGCGTAACGTTGCAGTCTAACGTTACATGGAGTTCAGTGCTCAGAAGGATTCGAGGCGCCGGCGAAGTTTCGCAGAAGTCAATTCTGGTGCCGTCGCGGAACCGGCAGACCATAGATACGCCAGACCTCGACGCCATGGACTGCTGAGATTTGCCACGGATACACCTCGCAGGTCTACCTAGGCACAAATGTGGCCCCAAACTCTCTCGCAAGAAGCAGCTCCGACGCACATTAGTAGACTACGCGGCATTTCCCTGTCTGTCCTTACGAAAGAACCACCAAAAAATGACAGCTGCCAGAACCATGCCTCCTGCCAATGCTGCGTAGTAAAAGACGAGCCAAGGATCTTGTGCTGCGGGACTGGTTGCAAGACCAAGCATGCTGCCCAGAGCGGCTGCTAGCTGCGAGAATGCTTGAATCATGCTCCTTGCATTCTCCGGCGAGTGCAGATACGCATACTCACTGGCTGTGACAAATCCTATGGCCTCTGCCAGTGCTGCCACGAGGTAGGTAGGTATCTGCACCCAGACACTGATATAATTCGGCTTCCCGCCCGGCTCGCATGTTCTTGGTCGATCGTAGCACGGCGGAGATGTGTAAATTAGATGCTGAGTCATGGCGGCCAGGGCAATTGCGACGGCGCAGAGGACAAATGACACCTCGATCAGCGAGATAGCGCTGAGAGTGATCTTGTGACGGGCGAGAAAACTCCATATAACTTGCAAGACTGGGGCGAGCAGCACGCAGGCTATTGATGCAAAGACCGGAATCATATCATTTGGGACACCAGAGAGCTCCATCTGCCCGGCCTGAGATACAAGATTGTTGTTCATCTGGTTGGCGCAGAGGTAGAAGATGGCGAACGAAAGTCTGAGACAGGTCAGAATACGCCACTGCACTCTGAGGATGCAATCTTACAGCACTCGGCACGTGTGTACTGTCGCCTTGACCTCGTCGACGAATGAATCGTTGTACAAAGGAGTCTTCTTGTGCCGGGCTAGCTGGTATGGGCTTTTTGCCTTCTCGAGATTGAAACCGTTCTGTATGGCACAAGATAGAACCCTGGCCGCAGGAACCAAGATATTCTCGCCAGGAGTCACTTTCACTAGAGACTATTAGCTGACAAGTATATCAAGTGTCCTACATAGCATACCCAAACGAAACGAAACTCCAATCAAGAAGACAACGGCCACTGAGCTACATACTGTGGCGAGAGTGTAGGCCGCCCAGAAGTCCCTTTCCTTCTCAAGAAGGGTCGATGGCACGACGGAAAGGCAAGCCAGATTGATGACCCTGCCACCTCTTAGCAATACTTCACGATCGACACGTGTGGATCAAGCGCACGCATAGTAAACATTGTAGATGAGCTGCAAGGTAAGACGAGAGTCAATTACCACTTCTTCCCTATTCGCTTGCTGTGCGCATCGCAGTTCTTCACTCTGGTGTTGCTCCGCCAGGAAAGGGGGAAATGTCGCCTTGATACCTCCTGTCCCAAGTCCTGTGAGGATCATGGTCACCCCAAGGCCAGGCAATCCTACGCTCTGGACGAAAGCAGGGATAGAACTGACTAGCTGCACAGCGCATCCGACAGCGATGAGGCTGTTGTCTGTTAACGGAGTTATCGGCGCCATCAACACTGTTCGTACCTCAAACTTAACAGCAGAGTGTGATACCTGCCTAACCACAGATCTGCAACAATGGCGAACGGGACAGGTGTCAAAGAGGAGAATACCATGTACGCGTTGCTGACCGCCGTAGCCGTGGACTGTCCAAGGCCTAGAGCTCCGGGAGGGGAACGAGAATCAGCATGATTCTGCATGTAGTTTTCTGTGCACATTAGACAACACCCACAGATCAATTAAAGGTATACTCACGCCATGGAGTCGAAACCGCGTAGAATGCTGCCCTTTCAAGGCCGCCAACGACAAGAACCAAGACGATTGGCAGCGTGAGACGATCCGCTCGCCGAGGTAGATCATCGTTGTGCATGGCCTCGATCGATTGCTGTGTGGTAGCTTTCGAACCGTTACTAGAGGTCTCATCCGCTGATGTTGCAGCAATCATTGCGTCCGCCATGTTGCTTTCGAGTCTCGCCTAAACGACCACAAGTTATACACGACATTCGTTCCATCTGGGCAAACCGCTCGCACAAGAGTGCTCAGCCGTGCCTGGCAAGACTCAGACTGAAGACCACTAAGCAAAGACATACTACCAGGTACCCTAGACGGTGCGCGGTGACAAGGGGGCCCATGTGTGCCGAGTTTGACAAGGGCGTTGCCACGTGAGGCGTTGAAAGGGGAACGTGCATGCAATGCCCAGACAAGCTTGGCGACTGCTTCTCCATTTGCAACGGAAGCTTGTAGTGTCTGCGCATCCTATTGTACCATTCAGTCTCATCCCGACTCTTCGCTTCCATCGCTCCCTTGACGATTCGGCTCGTATGTGCGAAGCAAGGTCCCCTGATTCAGTTCGTCCCCAGTTACTGGAGGGAATCTGGCAGGTCGGCTGGCGCTTACGAATGGCGATAGTGGCGCTAGACCGGCGTCCCGATCAGGCTTGCCAAAATACATGACCGAGAAGCGCTCTGGAATCTCTCCCGTGGAAGCGTCGACAGGAGATGGCTTCCCCACGCGATGATATGCCGCGGGCAAGAGTCCATTGCTCCATCGTTCCATCGCGTCTCCGAGATTGACGAGCACAGCTGGTGCCGGGTTCGACACTGCAATGAATTGCCGCGTGACAGGGTCCTCAATCTCCAGACCACCCACATCGTCCTGCCAGAGAAGAGTCACGGAGCCCGAATCGGTGTGCTCACAGATCCTGCTGGTTCCATTCGCACCACCCAGATCGCCGGCAGCGACGGAAGGGTAGTGAGCGAGTCGCGCTTCGCTGTCATTATGCTGATGCGCTCCCAGGAATGTTTCCGGATGAGCGTCGATACACTCGGCGAGGGCGCGCAGAACATTCAGATGGAGTTCATGTGCTTGAGCGAAGTGCCTCTCCAATACCTCGCGAAAGCCTGGCACCAGATTTGCGTCCGGCCACACACTTGGGTAGAGTGAATCGTGAATCGAGCCCCAATCAAAGGTCTCTTTCAAGTCTTTCAAGCGGCGACCCTGACGAGCCTCCAATTCCCGTGCACGACTGAGACCTGATGTGAACTCCTGGCCAACAAAGCTGTACCCTCGATGCGGATTTGGCACGGGAGGATGGGGTGCTGTAAGTTTCTCCGCTTCTGTCAAAGAGAAAAATAGGCGGCTGTAGTCGAAGACTTCGTGTATTTCATGTGTTGAGATGCCATAATTGACCAGACTAACAAAACCCCAGCGCTGCATTGCGGTCCGAAGCTCCTGACAGAATCGTTCTCGTTCTTGGCTGCTACCCGTAGTGTATGACCGGAAATCCAGCTGTGGGGGCACCTTGTCACTCATTTTTCGATTGGGAGTTCCCACTTCGATGCACGTCCTGTCAGAATCACAACAGTTCGATCAAGACGTTGGTGCAAGACCAGAGCTTGAACAATCTATATTGATGCACTGGCACAGTCGGTCCAAGCTCGGCAACAAGTCCGACAGCTGAAAGTCCGGCAAAGTCGGCCGCACTATATTAGGTCGGGACTAGCAGTAGCTGCAGACACGATGGATCCTCAGCAGTTGACTGTACTGAGTGTTACGAGCTGCCCTAGATGCAAGACGAGCTCCAGGTAACGGGAAAACTGTTGGGATCGAAGCCTGTCGAGACAAATGCCGTCCGAGACATTCATCTTTCGCTGCTAGACTCCATGTGTTTGCCGGTGTTATCGCTGGACGCTACCGAAACGCCGGGCTCATTGCGGCAAGTGGAACAGCATGCATGCCTGCCAAGGTAGAAATATCATCCTTCGTCGGCTACGCAGATACGATTAATCCACGAGTCGCATCTGGCGTGGATCTTTGAGTGGGAGTTTCGAATCTATCTTGCAAGCCACTGGACAACACACATTGCATTGCGAACATGAACCGTGTTAATGCCGACTCGCAGCGAGTAGACTGTGCGGGAAATGTAGCGGGAAATGTAGCCACAGACGAGGAGCTCAAGACCATCTGGCATTGGAACGCCTCTTCGCCACGACCCGTCGATGGCCTGGTCCACAATCTCATTCGTGAGCGCGCTCTGGAACGACCAGACGCTCCAGCAGTCGACGCTTGGGATGGCAAGCTCACATATTCCCAGCTCGATGCTGCAGCCGGTAAATTAGCTCACCTTCTTGCTTCCCGTGGCGTGGCCGAAGGAGACATTGTGGCCATATACCTGAAGAAGAGCAAATGGACTCCGATCGCTATGCTCAGTATCATCAAAGCAGGAGCTACTGCTGTGACACTGGATGCCACTCATCCCGCATCTCGATTAGAGAATATCCTAGAACAGACGAACACGCGCCTAATCCTCACATCGTCGGATCTGCGGTCTAGCATGCCAGGATCCGAGCGATGCCAAGCTCTTGAATTGGAGACTTTCATACTAGACCCGCAGGAGACCGACTATCTGCACCGAGAGGTAGTGCCTTCGCGCCTCGTCTACATCAGCTTCACATCGGGGACTACCGGGCAGCCAAAGGGGGCATGCATGAGCCATATCAACATCAGAAGCGCTGTTCACTACCAAGGGCAGGCTCTTGGGTTTATTCACACCTCTCGTGTATTGGACTTCGCCCCATACTCGTTCGATGTGGCATGGAGCAACTTTCTGCATACTATCTGCGCTGGGGGCTGCCTCTGCATCGCCAAAGAAGAGGACATGGTTGAAAATCTGGCCCTTGCCCTCTCTTCCTTTCGTTGCACGTTGATCAACCTTACCCCCACTGTGCTACGGACAGTGCACTCGAACTCGACGACACTCGAGACCGTACTACTGAGTGGAGAGCCTCCGTACCCCGAGAACATCTCGCAGTGGGCTCACCGCGTTCGGCTGCTGAATACGTATGGCCCCACAGAATGCACTTTCAAATCTACATTCTCTCTCGTCCAAAGCACGGCGACAGAACGTCCCAGCATTGGTACAGGAGTAGGATCATGTACTTGGCTCGTTGATCTTACGGACAATTCCCGTCTCGTCCCGCTCGGTGCAGTAGGTGAGGTCTATCTCGAAGGGCCGCTCGTGGGCCAGGGTTACATTGCGGACCCCGAGCTGTCAGCCGCTGCGTTCATTGTCGACCCTCCTTGGCTGCTACGAGGATGCACTTCGCATCCTGGAAGACGAGGCAGGCTGTATAAAACAGGAGATCTTGCCAGATACGATGCCGATGGGAAGCTGATTTTCGTGGGTCGTAAAGACACTGCACGGGTGAAAATCCGAGGTCAAAGAGTTGAGATGGCCGATGTCGAGCATCATGCCCGCACTTCACTCCCTCCGGGATATTCTGCTCTTGTCGATGTTGTTCGTCCAACTGACACCGACTCTCCCTGTCTTACGCTGTTCATTGAACTTGCGGGGCATGCAATGGCCGAGAGCAAGTCCATTGTGGTCGAGCTCAGTCGTGTGCTGGCGAACTGTCTTCCGGGCTTCATGATCCCTACGCTGTACTACCCAGTCGATCAGATTCCTCGTGCTGCCACAGGCAAAGCGAATCGTCGTGCGTTGCGTGATCAAGCCAGCGCAATGACGATGGCTCAGCTGCTGGAAAAACAAGCGACCATCCTTGATCGTTCCACACATGTTGAACCCCAGAACGATATCGAACAGACGCTCCGCAACATCTGGGCCGAGGTTCTGCATGTCCCTGCCACGACCATTAGCACGCTGGATAATTTCTTGCGTTTAGGAGGAGACTCAATAAGGGCCATTCGGATGATATCTGCGGCCCGAGATCAGCACTTGAGCGTGTCGATCTCGAATGTCTTTCACGCTGCGACTCTTCGTGATCTGGCCATGACCGTGCAGTCGATAGATCAAGGAGGAGGACTGCTACCAACCATTGAGCCATTCAGCTTGCTTCCGCCTACCTCTGATCGCGAGAGCATTCGTCGAGCTGCCGCGGCATCTCTTGGTATTGGAGCAGCAGACATTGAAGACATATTCCCATGCACTCCGATGCAGCAGGGCATGATAGCAATGAGTTCTGTGAACGAAGACACTTACATATGGAACTGCTCATACCAACTTCCGCTGGCAATCGACCTGGAGGCCTTCCAGCTTGCTTGGACAAAAGTCGTGAGGGCCGCGCCTTTGCTACGAACCCGTATATTACACATCGGGAGGGGAGCTCTTGCTCAAGTCGTGATTCGTCATGATCACTCCGCGGAAGTGTTGAATGAGATCGTAGGAGAATGCTCGTCCATGGGCCCTGGAACACCTCTGTTCAGACTGAGTATTCGACGTGATCAACGAGGCCACGTACTTCACGTGCAAATGCACCATGCAGTGTTTGATGGCTGGAGCCGATCAGTGATCTTTCGAGCCGTGGAAGATGCATATCGTCATCCTTCCAATTTGCCTCGTCTGGCGCCTTTTCAGCCTTTCGTGCACTTTGTGTTGGAGCAAACCGATCGATTACGCACTGCAAAGTATTGGAATGAGCAGCTTCGTGATTGTCAGCTCGTTTCTTTCCCACCTGTGACTAGTACGAAAGACGCAAAAGAAGATCTCCAGACTACCATCACAAATCTGCAGTGGCCACGAACGGGTATGACAGCTTCTTCTATGATTCGCGCTGCCCTAGCGCTACTTGTAGCGAAATATACGAATTCCGACGAGACTGTTATCGGAGCGACTGTTAGTGGGCGTCAAGCATATGTGTCAGACATAGAATTGATCGCAGGGCCCACTTTCGCCACTGTACCCGTGCGCATCAAGATAGATTGGGACGATACGCTTCGCGACCTGCAGCTGCAAATACAAGAGCAAATGATCGGGATGCATGAGTACGAGCAGTTTGGCCTCCAGAACATTAGACATGCCATTGAAGATTCTTCGGCAAAGGATTCAAGTCTTTTCAACCTGCTACTAGTCGTGCAGCAAGAGCTGCCAGACAACAGCCACAGTGACATTTTCTCGGCAGCGGTCAATTCAGAGTCGAACAAGAATCTGGCTCCATTCAACTCTTACGGCATGATGCTGGTCGCAACCCCTGCAGAGTCCGAGCTTTCTCTGGAAGTCAGCTTCGACCCAACATCCATTAGCAGAAGCGAGTGCGATCGGTTTGTCAAGCAGCTCGACCACCTGCTTCATCTACTCTGCACTGATGAACAGCAAAGTTGCAAGCTGCGCAATCTGTCATATGCGAGTACCTCAGACGTTCAGCAAGCAAGAGCATGGAGTGGTCACATGCTGCCGCTTGATCACGAACTGATCGTCAACCTCATCGGCCGCAAAAGTTTTACCCAGTCAGATCGTCTCGCTGTAGATGCTCACGATGCAAAGCTAACGTACCGTGAGCTTTGGCGTCTGTCATCAAGACTTGCGATATCGCTTCGAACGCGCGACGTTCAAGGCTGCAAGATCCCTCTTTGTCTAGAAAAGTCGTCTTGGATGGCTGTCGCTATGTTGGCGGTACTACGCGTTGGAGCTACTGCTGTTCCCGTGTCGTCGTCTATACCTGCGGACAGAGCGCGACACATTGTAAGGACGTGCGACTCCGCAGTCTCGATCACTTCGCGGCAGATGGCCATGTCCTGCCCTTTCGCCGGCGTGCACAAAGTCTTGCTAGTAGAAGACCTGCTTGATGAAGCTAATGAAGATGACGTCGTTCTGGCGGAGATACAGCAGAAGCGCTCAAGCCCAGCAATCATTGTCTTCACTTCTGGTACGACTAGCTCAGCGAAGGCTGTGCTGTGGAGTCATCTCGTACTCAGCAGCAATGTGCAAGCCGCTATCGAATTGTTTGGACTCGACGCTAACAGCAGAATCTTGCAATTCGCGGCCTATGACTTTGATGTGAGCATCGTTGAGACTTTGGCAGCTCTGTGTGCTGGAGGGTGTGTCTGCGTGCCCCATCAGTCGGAGCTCTCGGACAGGCTTTCACACGCTATCGAAAATGCGCAGGCCAATTGGATTTGCCTGACCCCATCCGTCGCCTCTCTGCTCGATCCAACGCAGTTGCCATCTCTGCAAACTATTGTGCTCGCGGGCGAAAAGGTAACGCACACCTGCGCGCGTAGTTGGGTTGACCAAGGTCTGGAAGTGATCGTGTGGTACGGCCCTGCTGAGGCTTCCGTAGCTACCTGCGGCACACTGGGCAAGCACGACTGGCCAACCGGATTCATAGGTCGAAGCAAGTATGCACGCACATGGATCGTCGATATTCGCGACTTTGGGAAGTTGGCCCCCATCGGCACAGTGGGAGAGCTCTGCATTGAGGGTCCGATGGTGGCAGACGGCTATATCAACGGCAATACGGATGATACTCCCTTCTCGAAGCTGATGACTGTGGGGTCGATGACGGTCGATCGCAGCGAGGTGTGGACCTCGTCCTACCGAACAGGCGACTACGTCAAGTTCGACGACAAAGGCAACCTCATCTTCGTAGGTCGAGGTACTGACACGTGGGTCAAGATACACGGCAGACGTATACAGCTTTTCGATGTCGAGGAAGCGGCTCAAACATTCTTTGCAGGTCAAGCAGATCATCACATCGTAGCAGATGTGGCATCTTTCGCCGACACGAACTCCGCAAACCTGGTACTCTTTGTGTGCAGCAACGGACAGGGTAGAGACCAACACGAGCTGAGTCTCTGCAGCACTCGCGATGCACATCTGTTCTCGCTTCTGCAGCGTCATCTGACTAGTCTGCTCCCAGCGTACATGATCCCCACATACTTCATTCCAGTTGACACGGTCCCGCTCGCTAGGACTGGAAAAGTCGATAGACGAAGGCTTCATCGTTTCGCCAACCAACTTCGTCGCGAAGAGCTACTAGATCTTTCCAGCCCAGGAGCCATTAACGAGCAAGTCTTATCGCCTTCGGAGAAGCTCGTAGCGGAAATATGGGCATCTGTGCTTGGAATTGATCTTTGTCGAATTCAACGCGACGATCATTTCTTTCGTCTAGGAGGAGACTCAATTGCCGCAATGCGTTTGGTCGCCCTGGCTGGCCGCAGAAATGTCCGTCTTAGTACGGCACAGGTCTTTCAGCATCCCAGTTTGTGCGACATGGCCGCCAGAGCAACTACCAGCGATCATCGCACATCTGAGGTAGTCCCGCCGTTCTCTCTGCTGGACACTGAAGACATCACCACCGCAATTAGTGCTGCAGCTCGGCTGTGTAATGTAGCACCTGCCCGAGTCATAAACATGTATCCATGTACAGCGCTGCAACAGGGACTGCTAGCGCTCACTGCACGCAATCCGGGACAATACGTGTCTAGAAGTGTATTGCAACTGCAAGACGACATCGACTCCTTGCAATTTCAACGCGCCTGGCTCGAAACCGTTGAAGACTTCTGTATACTCAGAACGCGCATCGTCGACCTCCCCGGGGTGAGACTAGTGCAAGTTGTCTTGGAAGACCTCCCTATGCAGCAAGGCTCAGATGTTGATAAGTATCTTCAGGCAGACGAGCGACAGCACATGTCATTGGGAGATGCTCTCTGCCGCGCAGCCTTGATTGATCGTTCCTTCGTCCTCACGATTCATCACAGCCTATACGATGGCACTTTCCTTTCCATGCTCCTCACCAAGCTCGAGGCAAAGTACTTTTCGAGATCAGAATCTAGTGCGATGGCATTCGAGAATTTCGTTTGGCATACTCTGCGTTGTCCGGTGGACGATTCCGAAAAATTCTGGAGACATAGATTCGCCACCATCGACTGTCAACAATTCCCACAGCTCCCACCAGAGATTGACGAGCCACGCGCTAACCGGGAATGTGCCCGCGATTATGCTGTGCGCTGGCCACGCGAGGGCAGTACACCATCGATCGTAATTCAGTCTGCCTGGGTTGTACTTGCGGCACGCTTCTCGATGACCAATGAAGTATGTTTTGGTACGGTCCTGAGCGGAAGGCAAATTGATCTGCCCGGAGTAGAGAACTGTGCTGGGCCAACCGTCTGCACAGTTCCCATCCCGGCTTCTATCGATTGGAGGGAAAGCATCGCGGCTCTCCAAATTCGACTTCGACAACTAGACTTGGATGCATTACCTCACCAACAGTACGGGATACACAACATTGCCAGCTCAGCAGGCAGATTGAATCCTCGAGATCTGTTTCAGACACTGCTAGTCGTACATCCTGCCTCAACGGGCAAAACACTGCAATCAGACAATCCCATATTCAAAGCTCGTAGCTTTGGAGCCACGTTGGCCACCCTGGGCACCGACCCTTTCAATGCGCACGCGCTCATGGTGTCATGCTGGTTGAGCACAGATGGCATGCGCCTAGTCGTGAGCTTTGACGATCGCGTCCTCGCCGAGTCTCAGGTCCAAATGTTGATGCACGCATTCGAGCGCATTCTTCATGACATGTGTGAGCGCCCTGAGGGAAGTCTGGGCGAAGTTGCTGCAGTCTCGGCTGAAGACCTTCATCTCTTTTGGAGCCAGCAGCCAAAGTCTCAAGCAGTCAGTCGCAGGAAGGGGTATCAACACGGCGAATCGATTAGAATCGAGACCGCTGCACGGATGCAGCATGATCCTGCCACAACTGTCAAGACGCGTGCAAGGCAAGATGGAAACTCAAGTACGCCTCAGCAGCCCGACCGCCTTCGTGAGCAAGCCGCATCTTTGTGCAACCTTGACGTAAATGATATCGAAGACCTGTATCCATGCACACCGCTGCAAGAAAGTCTGGTCGCTCTTTCCGAGCGGCGACCAGGAGACTATGTCGGAAATGACACTCTCCAACTATCGCAGTCAGTGGACCTTCATCGATTTCGCGATGCCTGGGAGGCTGTCGTTCGGGCGATATCCATTTTGAGGACACGAATTACCCACATTCCCGGTGAAGGCTTGGTCCAGATAGTCAGGCGTGATGCGACACCATGGTCGACTGCGAGTACCTTGTCCGAATTTGCCCGCGAGGTGCAACAGACGCCAATCTCTATGGGAACTCCGCTTGCCAAATACGGACTCGTAACTGACAAAGGCAAGTCGAGTTGGTTTTTCGCATTGACAATACACCACGCAGCTTATGATGGCATCACCAACACTCTGATTCGTGAGGCACTCGGCGCATTTTACGATCAGCAAGCGGTGCCTCTGCTACTTCCGTTCCGGCAGTTCGTGAAGGACATTATGTCTCGCGATCCAAATGCCGAGCGTGACTTCTGGAGTGCTCAATTTGAAGATCTGGACGTGCAGCACTTTCCCTCGTTTCCGCATGATCGAGTGCCTCGTCCTGACTCATTGCTCACGCAATCTGTGGAAGGCTTGACATGGGGCAAAGATGACATTCTGCCTTCGACCATCGTCCGAGCCGCTTGGGCGCTGGTCTGCTCAAGGCACTCCAGCTCCCACGACGTTATCTTCGGAACGATTGTGTCCGGCCGCCAGGCACCGCTTGATGGCATTGACCGTGTTTGTGGTCCTACGATTGCGGCATTGCCTGTCAGAATTCTCGCAGGACCGGAAACTGAGGTGGGCGCTTTTCTGCAGGCGGTGCAAAGTCAGGCTCTTGAGATGATACCATTTGAGCAGACTGGAGTAGCACGTATTTCCAGTATTAGTGAGTATGCCCGTGAAGCCTGCAATTACAGATCTATGCTCGTCATCCAGCCCGAGCAGACCATGCAGATGGCTGAGAGCACACTGTTTACTGCCCAGAGTCCGGACCACCAATCGCTGGACTCGTATCATAGGTTCAACAGCCATGCGCTTATGGCTATCTGTACGCTGGGCAAGCAGAGACTGTCCTTCCAGTTGAGCACCGACTCCGGGATCATCGACAAAGACACCACTTCACTCCTGGCCGGTCATTTCTCGCAGACTGTTCACGAGCTATGCAAAGCCAGCACTGGTGCGAGACTTTCTGAGCTGAGCATGACTACGGAGCAAGAGTTGGACCAGATATGGCGCTGGAATGAATCTATCGAATCGTCAGCAGACAGGTGCGTACACGAAATGATATCGAGAGTAGCTCGATCGACGCCAAATGCCATCGCCATCTCTGCATGGGATGGTGATCTCACCTACGAGCAACTGGACAGACTCTCAAACTCGATCGCCCAGCGAATACTGAGATTCAAGATCACTGGCAACCACATCGTTCCAATCTGCTTCGCAAAGTCCATGTGGACCACGGTAGCCTTCCTCGGAGTGGTCAAAGCCGGCCATGCGGTGCTCATACTGGAACCCAATTTGCCCGAAACTCGTGTGCGAAACATCATGGCCCAGATCAAGCCCGAGTTGATAATCACCTCGAGTTCACATAAGCCACTGTGCTTGAAGTTCTGTGAGCAGGTCCTCTGCGTCGAATTCATGTTGGAATCAGTATCTTGCCATGACCTGAATGATCTTCAGCTACCTCGCGTCAAACTGCAGGATACAATGTACATCATCTTCACTTCCGGTAGCACTGGAGAGCCCAAAGGCTGCATGATCTCCCACGGCAATATGAGCAACGCAGTGGCGCTGCAGACGTCCTGTCATCGAATTGACGGCACTTCACGGGTTTACGACTTTTCTGCATACTCGTTCGACGCGCATCATTGGTGCTTAGTTCACACTCTTTGCGCCGGTGGTACGCTTTGTGTGCCTTCTGAGGCTGAGAAGCAAGATCGACTGCTGGCAAGTCTCCAGTCGTACCGCGTGACTGATCTGCTCGTCACACCCGCGACTGCAAGAATGATAGAGCCATCTTCCGTTCCCTCACTTCGCAACGCCATCATCGTTGGCGATAGGATGCATAGCGAGGAACTCACTCCATGGGCGGCTAGCACCAACCTCACATATGCATACGGGCCATCAGAGGCAACCTGCTGGGCGACAAGCTGGAAGGTGCCATGTTCTGTGCCGCGAAGCATCATGATTGGCAAAGGCAACGGGCAGGTAACTTGGATTGTGGATCCTGACAACTTCGATCGGCTTTCTCCGATAGGGACTGTCGGTGAGCTGTGCTTAGAAGGGCCCCTGGTAGGGCGGGGCTACTTTGGGAACGAAGGGAGCACACGTGCATCGTTCGTCGACTCTCCTTCATGGCTCACGAGGGGTTGCGCAAGTGGCCAGGGAAGGCAGGGGCGGGTCTATCGCACTGGCGACCTGGTCAAATACAACCCAGGAGACGGCAATATCATCTTCATAGGAAGAAGAGACAATCAGGTCAAGCTCAACGGCAGGAGAATCGAATTGGGAGAGATTGAACAGCACCTCGTCAATGGCTTGGCTCGAAGAACAGCCCCTCCGCTTCTCGCAGCAGAGCTCGTCACGCCCGCCGCCTTAGCGCGGTCTGTCCTTGTGGTCTTTGTTCAAGTCCAGGAATCGAGTTGGGAGTCGTCGCGAGGCGAGCTAGAGGAGCTTCGTAGCGAGTTGGGAAATCACTTTCCGTCGTACATGATACCCTCCACGCTCGTACCACTGTCGGCAATGCCACTCAATTCTTCGGGCAAAGTCAATCGCAGGAAGCTGAGAGAAATTGGGCGCGACTTGGATGTTGCCCAAATTGCAACTTCGTTGAGTCAATCAATTGCTCCCCCAGCAACGGACCGAGAACGCAAGCTGCAGCACATGTGGTCACAAACACTGCACATCTCTCTAGACACGATTGGGCGGGACAGTAACTACTTCCGCGTCGGTGGGGACTCCATCTCGGCCATGCAACTAATGACGACCGCTCGTCGGCAGGGCTTTTCGTTGGCAGTTTCCCAGATATTGACAAAACCGTGTCTGAAAGACATGGCAAATACGATGGAGGCGCTGAACGAAGGAGCACAGGCACCCGACATTGAGCCTTTTTCACTTCTGAATCTTCCTGGAAAGCAAGATGAGATCCGACGTGAAATTTCTCGCCAGTGCGGCGTGAGCATCGACAGCGTGGAAGATTGTTATCCCTGTACGGCTGTGCAGAAATCGCTTCTCGCTGTCACCTCAAAGCGGCCAGGAGACTGTATAGCGCGCATTCCGATCCGACTAGCCGACGACGTCGACCTGTCTCGTCTTCAAGAGGCGTGGGAGCAGGTGAGCAGTCTGGCGGCGCCGATTCTACGTAACCGAGTCGTGGCTATCGAGGATGAAGGGTTTGTTCAAGCGCAGTTGCGACTCCCTCTGGAATGGAGTGAGCACGAAAGTGTCAAATCGTTTCTGGAATTCGATAGCAATCAATCTATGGGGCTGGGCACAAGTTTGACGAGACTGGCTATCGTGAAGGACGCGAAAGCCAGCAGAATTCTGTGCATCCTGATCCAGCATCACGCCATATATGATGGGGTGTCCATTGCCCTGTTGCTGGACAAGGTGAGCAGCGCATACAAAAGGACCGACAAGTACACCACACCCGCTCCTTTCCAGCGATTCATTCAGCATGTCCTTGGGATAAGCAAAGAAAAGTCCAGGGATTACTGGAGAAAGCAGTTCTCAGGCTCCAAGGCGACCAGTTATCCCGATCTTCCTCATGAAGGGTATCAACCACAAGCCAATCGTACTGTCTCTGCCAGTATCGAAGGCTTGGCCTGGCCGAAGCAAGACGTTACCCCCGCTGTCGTCGTACGAGCAGCGTGGGCAATCCTATCAGGCTATTACACCGACTCTGAAGACGTGGTGTTCGGAGTTCTCAGTACAGGTCGCCACGCTCCAGTAGACGGGATTGAGAACATAATTGCGCCTTTGATCGCTGCACTACCCGTGCGGGTCTTACTGGAACCGACCACGACTGTGCACCAACTGCTCTCCGCGATGCAAACCCAAGCGATCGAGATGACCCCATATGAGCAGACCGACCTGTCTGACATTCAATCCTCAAGCGAAGATGCCGCTTCTGGAGCCAAGTTCAACGCTTTGCTTGTCATCCAACACTCGGATCAAGCAGCTGGACTGACGTGTACGAATGGCCCATTCGAGCACATCTCTCATTCGTTGCATGATTCAGACCTGAACCACTTCAACCCTCACGCAGCTATGATCATGGTTCAATTGAATCGTTCAGGAGATCTCCGTATCGAGGTCAACTTGGATGCCAAAGTGATTGGACCTGCACAAGCAGACCTTTTGCTCAGTCACTTTGAGCGGATTCTGCGTCAAATATGTGCATCGTCGCCTGTCACCATGGTCAAAGACATCAGTGCGTTGAGTGAACGAGATGTCGAGACGCTGTGGAAGTGGAACGCCGATCCTCCAGCAGCGACCCCTGCATGCGTGCACGATTTGATCGCCAGCACTGCTTCCACGTATCCCGACAGCCAAGCGCTCTGTGCATGGGACGGCGAGCTGGCATACCACCAGCTGGACACGCTGTCAAACAAACTGGCCAAGCAGCTTCTGCGTTGCGGCGTGATGCCCGGCAGTGTCGTCCCACTTTGCTTCGAAAAGTCCATGTGGCAGCCAGTAGCTGCTCTGGGAGCTATGAAAGCAGGCGCTGCTTGCGTTTCCATTGATTGCACGCAGCCGGAAGGACGACTACGCTCGATTATTGGTAGTATCGAGCCCAAATTCATCCTCAGCTCCAATACCAACCAGGCCATGGCCGAGAGGCTGTACACCGCCAACGTGATAGTCGTTGGGCAGGATTTGCGCAAGCAGCAGCCAATTGGCGACACTGATCTTCCCAAAGTCAGTCAACACCATCTGCTGTACGTAGTCTTCACGTCCGGCTCAACTGGAGTGCCGAAAGGGGTTGTCACGACCCATCAGAACTTCGCTTCAGCAGCAACACATCAAAGAGGGCGCCTGAAAGTGAGCCATGGGACTCGCGTCTTCGATTTCGTCTCCTACAGCTTTGATGTGGCGTGGTCGAATCTTCTCAACACGCTAATTTGCGGCGGCTGTCTTTGCATCCCGTCTGAGAGCGATCGCAAGAACGACATTCCTGGGGCCTTCAACAGATTGAAAGCTAACTACTCATATTTCACACCTACTGTCGCCCGTTCCCTGAATCCCCTGGCCTTACCGGAACTGAGGGTACTGGCGATGGGTGGCGAACCGATACCTGCGACTGAAATCAGTCGGTGGAGACAGGTAGAGAGCGTCGTGGGAATTTATGGTCCGGCAGAGTGTGCGCAAGCACTGTGCTTCATCGACTTGACTCGCGAAAGCCCTTCGAAGCATGTCGGCCGGTCATTCGGTGCAAGGACTTGGCTTGTTGAGCCTGGTCGTATCGATCGACTGGCTCCTATTGGCGCCGTGGGAGAATTGGTCATAGAAGGCCCAGCCGTGGCCATGGGCTACTGGAATGACGAGGAGACGACAAACGCATCGTTTCTAGCATGTCCAGCCTGGCTCGCGGAAAGGGATGGCAATGCCAGCCGGGTTTACAGAACTGGAGATCTCCTTCGATACAACGCCGAGGACGGCACTCTCGTATTCGTTGGTCGAAAGGATCAAATGGTCAAGCTACGAGGCCAGCGGATTGAGTTGAGCGAAGTCGAGCACCACGTCCAGAAACTTCTGCGAGCGCACACGGCATTGTGCAAATCCGTCGCCGCAGAGATCATCACGCCACGCAACAGTAAAGCACCCCTCCTTGCGATGTTCCTGGCCCTAGCAGATCAGGATGTTTCTTCTCATGACCGGCTCGACCGGACATTCCGCCTAACTCGAGCCCTGGAAGAAGTGGAAGAAGATCTCGTTGAGGCTTTGCCGCAGTATATGATTCCAGGAGCATACATCGTCCTTGATGAGATGCCAATGACCACCACGGACAAGATAGACCGTCGAGGCCTTCGACAGATTGGAGGTCAGAGAAGGCTCGAAGACCTTGCTAGCATGCAACTCCACGGAGGGAAGTCATCGCAAAAGTCGCCAAGCACAGACATGGAGCGAAGGATACAGCAGCTTTGGTCGCAGATTCTTGGTATTGAGGCGTCGAGCATCAAGTCTCAGAGCAGCTTCCTGCGTATTGGAGGCGAGTCGATATCTGCAATGCGCCTAGTCGCTGCGGCGAGACAAGCCGGGATCTCTTTCACTGTTGCAGACATCTTCCGCAACCCTCGACTGAGTCAATTGGCGCAGGTGGCTCGGGAAATCCAGATGGAGCCAGAGCAGAAGACAGAACCGTTCTCTCCGAGAAAGCCTTTCTCACTCTTGCCAACAAGTGCTTCGAATGGGCATATGGAGTTCCTCTACGACGTCGTGGAACCCCTTCTCGGCGGTGGAGTGGATGTGGATGATATACAGGACGTGCTTCCTGCGAGCGACTTCCAAGCTCTCGCTGCACAAGAAGCCTTGCAGAATCCGCCCGGGCGCCTCCCACACTTCATTCTCGATCTTCCACAGGACGTCGACGTTGCTCGTCTGCGATGGGCCTGCAAGCGCTTGACCGAGCACTTTGACATTCTTCGAACTGTGTTTATCGAACTAGAAGGAAGAGTGTGGCAGGTGCAGCTGAGCAACTTGAAGATGCGCTTCGAAGTGACCAAAGCGGAGAACGAGGACGTCAATGGCGTAGTCCAAAAAGTCTGTGATCGAGATCTGAAGAGACGGAGAGCGTGGGGTGAGACTTGGGTCGCCTTCATGGTGGTGACGAGCCCTTTGCAACAACAGAAGTTCATCTTCAGAATGTCGCACGCTCAATTCGACGACCACAGCTGCGCATCAATGTTTCAGGCTTTGACAGCGTTCTATCTTGGCGAGAGCATGCCAGCACCACGGACAGGATTTGGAGATCTCGTTTCTTTCCGCGAACACAACAAGACTGCAAGCCTTGAATACTGGCGGAACCGCCTATATGGTGCCACAGCACAGTCCCGCGCTGAAGAGACCAACCAGGATCATGTTGTTCTGGCGCCCGGAGATCAATTGTCGTTCCAGATCAGTATACCACTACCACCGACAAAGGCGTGTAGAGGTATACCACTTGCCACGATTTTCCATGCAGCATGTGCGATTGTGTTGGAGCAACAATACAAATCGCAGGACGTTGTCTTCGGACGCCTTGTCAGAGGCCGCGCGCTGCTCCCTGCAGAGCTACAGGAGACCGTCGGTCCTTGTCTGGTGGAACAGCCCATCAGATATCGAGTGCAATCCGGAGATGACCTTTGGAGTGTTGCACAGGTGTTGCAGCGGCAGTTCATTGAGGACGCAAGCCACGAAGCAGCTGGCATGGTAGAGATAATTCATCTGGCAACATCTTGGCCTGCCGAGTGTTGCGATTTCGGCTGGAGGACAGCGTTCCAACAAGGGGATGATGGCTTGCTGCCGTTCCTAGGCCAAGCTGGAGTGCGCATTATTGCATTCGAGAGACCACATCCTCCGCGCTGTCGACCCGAAATATATGCTACGCCAGGATCTGACAAGCTCGAGCTATCTTTCGAGGGCAATCGCGCGGCGCACAATGAGGACGAAGTCCGATCGATCGTTGAACAGGTAGCGAAGTTGCTTGCAACATGTGATGCGTAGTTAAAGGATCGTGATAGTTCCAGGATTAGGCAGCGCAGAGGATTGGGAAGTAGAGCAACTCTAACACTTTCTTGCCTCACAGGCCGTCAATGTGACATTCGATCGAGGTAAAGTGTAAGCCGTGCCGTCTTCTTGGACCCCTCTGGTCAACGCGATGTTTGACTAGCGCGATCCGAGCTGGGGCTCATTACTTCTGGTTGCTCGACATTCCATCAATCATGCGCAGCTCAAGGCAATTGTTGTTGCCTGCTATTTCTCCCCTGAAACTACGTCGCCATTCTTCTTCGCTTGTTCCTGTGCCAGTTCTTTGCACACTGGACTATTCTCTCTCAACTGTGGTCCATACCTGATAAAGGCAAAAGGTATCAAGCACATGGGCAAACTCAAGAAGCCCAGGAGGCTGCAAGCCCACGCAACGCCAAGCGTGTCATACATAGGCCGAGCCGCAAAAGGCAGCACGACTCCAAATGTACTCCGTGCGATGCTCGTTGCGCCGAGCGCACTGGCGGAGTAGATCTTGTAAGAATCTACCAGGTAATTGAAGAGAGCGACGAAGATGAGGACAAGTCCAATGCCGAAGGGAACACCTCCGAGCATAGGCACGATCCAATGCACGGTAGGCCTTGCCGCCCATCCAGTCCAGAATAGACCAATCGTGATGAGTGGCCCACCAAAGCATCCAAGTGGCAAACGTTGATATTCTTCTTTCGAAGCCCATACTTTGCGGCTTTCTTTGGCCTGCTTCAGCACATGATCGTGCCACAGACAAGGAGGGATTGCCGCGATGATGCCAATGCACATCGGAATGAAGGCCAACCCCACTTCCCCTTGTCCGAAGTTGTAGATGGGTTGGAAGATGACCGAGTATGCTTGAAACAGCATGAAGATGATGCCATATATCAATGAGAGGTAGAGGCAGCATGCACTCACGATTGGCTCCGCGAAAATCATTCGGAGTGGCCTGCTAAGCACTTGCGTGATCAATTGTCGTGGCGTCGTGTGTTTGAGCTCTAGAGGCGCATAGACTTTGACGCCGGGTTGGGTTTTCCGTATTCGTCGGGCTTTCGACATGAGCAAGGCTGGTGCGAAGGTCTCCGGTAACAGAAGCACAGGTGGTATCGTGACACCAGCTAAGATGAGTCCAAACCAAAATGGCCACCGCCAGCTGATCTCAGCAAGATATCCAGATGGAATAGGCCCAGCCGCGGGTCCAAATGAAGCTACCACCATGAACCAAGCAATGGACCGCCCCCGCCAGACCGGATTGTCAAGGACATCTGCGAAGAGGCCTCCAGTGAGAGATATCGGTGTAGCGCCGAAAAGCCCTGTCAAGAAACGGAAGATGATGAAGGCTGACCAATTTGGGGCCAGGGCGCAGGCCAGCATGAAAGCAGTGTATGCTATGAAGGTAGTGATGATGATCCATCGTCGTCCATAAGACTCTGAAAGAGGGGCCCAAATTGTCGGGCCTACCACATAGCCGATGAGGTAGACGGAATTCGGTAGCACAAGCTGTTCCTGGCTGGCGACATTGAAGTGCTGTCGCAGCTGCGGCGAGGCCAAACTAGGAAGGGAACTGGCAATGGTACTATTCAAGGCGATCAAGCTCCCGATAGCGATGATACCGATCTTCTTGGCCGTCGACCAATTGTACGGATTGGTCTTGTCGCCATTGCTGAACGAGACAATTTCGTGTGAGCCTGAGGCTGGATCAGTAACGATGGAATCGTAGGACATGTAAATGCTTACCATCAGCTGCGCTGAGTTCTTGGGACATGTCTCATTAATGGATGCACAGATGATCCTCAAGATGGAAGTGCAACGCCTTCGCCGAGCATCGAGACGAGCTCGCCGGATGATCTGCACAACTCCTCCCATGGTCCTCGGCAATTCTCTCAGCCGCTGATATGAACCGGCTGCCAGTTTCACGCTCGGATCCCGTTGTGAAACCGGTTTGAGACAATAGTCCTGCTTCCCAGAACATCTGCAGTGTCCCTTGTGGCAACCACACCGAGAAGCAGAGATGTTTGCCAGCTGGACTGCCGAGTCCTGTAGCCATTTTCATTTTCAGAGGCAGGCTACGTCATCATCTACCTGGCGCGTCGAAGTCTTGCACTTTCGAGTCGTTGGCCCTTTGCACGTCTCAGAAAGCCGCGGAGGACAATCCCGCCTGTGACCTGAAGCCAGAGCCAGGACCCCGCGAGATAAAATCAGAAGTGTTGCGGATAGAGGGCGCGGCGAGAGTCGTCCGAAGCCCTGCTGCGTTGTCGAAATGGTGAGCTCTGTGGAACCGATAGTGATATCCTCCGCAGAGTGTCAGCGCCTACTGGCGACTTCGTGGACCAATGCTTCATTTCACCTCCGCGGTGGGGTATCTACATCTATGCGCTCAGCCATGCTTTCAACAGAACTTTTGATTGTTGCTACTCCTTCCAGTCGAACACCAAACTCACGCAATCGTCTCCCGCCGTCACCACATACTTGCCTGCGACACCCGATTCCGAGCTGCCATTTCCCTGCACGAAGCCCAGGATGCCTCCTCTTTCCCCATCGTTCTCAATGTGCCCCTTCCACTCCTTCAACAAGCCTTTGTCTGCTGACGCTGCCGTTCCGCCTCGAACATCCCACCTCCGCACAACGCCATCGTTTCCGCAAGATGTGAGAAAGTGGCCACGAGGGTTCGCCGTTCCGAGGGGTGTTTTGGTGAACTCGACTTTGATGACTGCATGCGGGACTTCGTCCAGAGCGTGAGCGTCTTTGATGTGCCGACGTACTGAAAAGTTCTTTGCTGCATCGAAGATGGCTATACTGCCGTCGACACTGCCGGCTGCGAGTAGAGTGAGAGGCGGCTGGGAGAAGTCGAGTGTTTCGATGCCGTCAGTCTGGGCGGCGAAAGCTGCTAGGATCTGACCAAAGTTTCCTGTTGAGGTTGCGGCTGGGGCTTGCTTGGCGCCGCCAGCTTTGGCTTTTGCGCCTGCACCTTTTGTGCCCACTGTAGTTTGTTGTTGTGCTGAAAGCCGGGGCAAGGAGACGACTCGGACATTGCCGAATGCACCTCCGACTGCTACAATGCCGCCACCAGGCGAAATTGCGGCGGAGTATAACCCTCCGTCGACCTTGAAGCGTTCGTCCTCGGCTGTGAGTTGGATGAGAGCTTGACTGCCGTTGGGATGCGTGACTCCAGCAGCTGCTGCCTCGCCGAACACATCCCAAACGAAAAGCGAGCTGGCTTCGTCGACTGTGGCAAGTAATTGACCTCCCGGTGTCCAAGCTCCGGCTGTGCAAGGCGTTTGGTGGAGGAAGAATGACTGCACCATGTTCAAGCTTTGTCCCTCAATGGTATAAACCCAGACACTTCCGTCTGCGGCGCCCAGCGCTATTGTGTTGGCGTACTGCTCGTTTGAGGAAGGGCATGGCAGTATCCAGGTGATGTCGTCGACTTCTTTCGCCGAAGCAACCAACTTGGCTTCGGAGGATTGTGATGTAGGTGTCGCGAATACGCTCAGTGTGCCCGCTGCTGTTCCTGTAACGATGAACTCGCCTTTTGGTAGAGTGAATGCAATTGCGTTGACTGTTTCATCTTGTGGCCCCAGCCTAGCCACAACCTCCTGTGATTTTCGCTCTTTTGGCTGAGGATTCGTCTCGTAGCTGGCTGGCAGAACTGGCCCCGGCTCGGGTGTTGCATCCCACAGATATGCCGTGTCATCTCCTCCTCCTGTTGCTACGAGTTCTGGTCGCAAGGGGTGTTGCGCGATGCAGTATACACTGTCTTTGTGCCCATCGAAGTGTGCCACGCTGTCGTTCTGCAGCTGCATCGTGTGTGACACCTCGCCTTGTCCGTCATCTTCATCTCCCGAGTCCATGGCCGCATCGCCGTCATCTTCCACGATCTCCTCAGCTTCATTGGGATCCAGCATCGCGGCATCTTCTTCGTGGGGGTTTTGTTCGGCCATTCTGATATTGTGAGTCTGTGTATGGTCTGGAGTGGGGACGACGATCGGTTCCAGCGAACATGGAATTTATTTCAACGAGCTGCTTTGAAATCTGAAATCGATGTCATCGCAGACTGGTCGATCGGCCTGTGAGTTCCTCCGATCCGAGCTTAGTCATCTTCTGTCCCACGTCCCGTCCTCGTCGCCCTCTCGATTCTCTTCAAGTCAGTCTGCAATCTGCATCTTGTCGACCTTCTGGCAGCACCGCTTGACATGAGCCCATCCGCCATATCGCTGCCATACAGAAAAGACGATACCAGACCACCGCGCATGACTTCGCTCCTTGACAACGGGTCAGGACCAATGGCGCCTTCATGGCAGCGTGGAAGCACTGCCCGCTGAGAGAACAGCGGCTCTCTGTATATGGACGGATCGAATGCAAGCAATATTCTCGCCGCCTCGCACTCCATAGTCGGCGTCAAAAGACCCGCAATCTCGCCTGAAAAGGCAAGCCATGGCTTCCTCTGGAGTCTGGCCAGACAGCACTGCCAAGCGATCCAGATCAGTGCACCGCAACTCTATTCCCACGTGGCAGCGTGGCTAGTCCGCATCGGTCCTGCTTAGGCCTTGATTAGGCGTATGGACACCACATGGCGTTTTGGGACGAGGCTGCAATACGGACGCCTCTACGGTATGTCCAATTCCACGTGTCGTGCGCCTGCGTCTGTGCAGATGGAGCCTGCGGGTACAAGTATGCAGCGCCTCTCATAACGACATAAGTTGCTGCTCCATCACTCATTAGATTCACATATCGCTCCAGCACAACCATCTTCAAAGCTCTGCTTCTCGCAACTGTCGCTGGCGCTGGTGCAGCAAACATACCACTCGAAGAAAGAGGCAACAGCCCTCTTTCGTACCGGTGTTCGTCGGTCAACAAAAAATGCTCGCAGGCCAAACAGGTGTCGTCAGTTTCTGCCTACTGCTCCTCGTACCTCAAAGTCCCAAAGACTGCCACGAAGACCATCACCAAGTGCCAGACCACCACCGCGTACTCCACCACTTACACAAAGACCGTCACGAAGCCAGCCACGACCACCGCAACAACGACCATCACTGGCTGTGCTTCCCCATCCCGAATCCCAGCCCGCGAGCCCGCTGAAGGAGGCACTCGCAAGCGCGACGCGGAACCAGATCTTGACAAGCGCTATGGCTATCCTGTCCAGAAGCCCTCTTGTCTTTCCAACTACAAGAAGTCCCACGAGATTACCAGCGCCTGCAGGTGTTTGTCTTTGAAGCTAAAGACTACCCAGACCACGACAGTGACCACCACCAAGACCGTCTCCAAGCCATACAAGGTACGCGATTTGTCATACTGATCGAATGGTCCGTGCTGACATACTTCAGACTGAGTCGACGGTCTATGACGAGCCATCGACCAAGACTGTCTATGAAATTCCACCGAATCCCACGTTCGCCATAGCACGAGCTAATAATCCTTACGAATTCCTCCGAGACTCAGAGGGGGGCAGGTATAGACAAGCGTTCAGAGAGTGGTCTTGGCGCGAGAGGCAAGGAGACAAGGAGTGGTCTGCCCTTTTTCGCTGCACCTGGGGCTGGCACTGTCGACGACGCGATCCTTTTCCAGTTGGACAACCCAGGTGGTCTACGCGGCGAGATTCGCATCGTTGACAGCGGGTCGGAAGCCTCGCGAACTGGTCAAGGCCTTGGTGTCAACAATAATCCCCAAGGACAGGCCCCAGGAGATAGTCTCGTCCAGTACACGCCGGTCTCGACGCCGGCGTCTCTGTCTTTGACTCCTATCTCGTGCAGCATATCTCAAATGCAGCAGACGGCACATGCGCCATCAATTGCGAGATTCCCGAACTCGCGGAAGAGGATATCAATCAGCAATTTGAGGGTAGCAGCTTTTGGTTTCTGGGTCCTGCTGGCACGGTACCTGACCAGACATACATCACTTATGCTGTCACGAAGGGGCCGGAGCCAGCTGAGGAGCCAGGAGATTCCCCACAAGAAGGCGAGAGACGGCAGTCTGGCGGCGGCAACAAGAAGCGTTGGCTTGACGGTGTGCCGACTGGGCACGGTGGCAATCCGGAGGTTTAAACTTTAATGTAGGGCAATGCCTCAATAATAGTCGAATGTCCTAAAGCTGTGTAAAATTCAAGGAACACGCGCGATTGACATGTTTGACATCTATGCCAGTCGCGTACCAACAGTTCGACGTTTGAGAAGATTGATGCGAGAGCTAGGGCCAGATTCGAGTCACGGCGCATTAGTGCTGATATATGTCAGAGAAGAGCGTGGTGTCATTTCCCCTGCAACTCCACGGCTTACAGTCGAGAAGACTTCTGCGAAAACGCCTTGAGACTGCACACCCATGCTGTTTGTCACTTGCAAATTGCGCATTCGGGGCTGCATCCCGTTAGGCCTGGTGCAACCTGCTCGTATGGGCAGCTACATGGTTCAGCGTTGTTCAGTCCGCACTTTGTAGAGAATGAGCGCCAGCTGCGCCTCTGCAGTAACTCTGAGGAAACAAAGCTGCTGATTACCCAGCTGACGACATCTGGTCGTTTATCCAGCGGCTCCACTACTGGAGTTCCAGAAACAGCTCCGATCGCCATAGTGATGAATGCTGCAGAGGGCTTCGTGGCTAGCTCGTGGAGGTTTGTCAGGTCAATGGACTTCAAGAATGCTTCAGGTGGATGAGTTTGTAGTCCTCGAAGCATATGTTACAGATGTCACGGTGCCGTAAATACACACCCACGGTCGTAGCTGAGATCGGAATGTTCAACTTGGTAACTGTTCGACTATACCATTCTGAACAGACTGCGACAAACAGCTTAGGCCGGGCGTAGGGCGTGCTGACGACTTATGTATATTCAACTGGCTTAGCTGCCGCTAGTGGCAGATTTCCGGATATCCTGTCAGTTTCCTTAGACTGGTATCTAGTCTGAGACAACGATTGCGTATCTGCGTGGATCGCGCGCGTGCCGACGGCATGGTTGAGCGCAGTCCATTGCGAGATGAATTCTTGAAGCATATAAGTACTTCCGTCTTGACAGACCGTTCCAGCAATTCTACATCGACGCTATAACAAATTGTGCAAAGGGTCGCCTTCTCATCAGTACACTCTAGCTTCAGTGCCATCGATACCTCGAAATAACACACTGTCCGAGATCATTCTGTCAGTGAGAACTGTGAAAAAGGCTAGCTGCTCCCACAATCAAAACATGAAGGGCATCACAGATGTCCTTGCCATCGCTCTGGCCTTCATCAGTACGGCCCGCAGTGCTCCTGTGATCGAGGAAAGAGACGACATATACTGGGTAAGCGTTCGACGAAGACCACAACATCTCGTTAAGTTCATCATCAACTTACACTGCCCGCAGTGCGCTATTGGCAATAGTGTTCGTTGTTTCTGCCCATGTGAATTCAATTCGTACTTGGGAATCACTCTCTGTCCTTCAGAATGCCAACACGGTTGAAGATCGTGTTTTTGGCATGGGAAAATTCATGATTGAATGTCATCGAGGAATGATCGGAGCGTGCAGTTCTGTAGACTACCCAGTTTCACAAATTATTTTCAGTGGCGAACTTGTCCCCGGCCAAAGGGCTGCCATTAGATCTTTCACAGAGCTTTGCAAGGGGTGGGTATTTGCGGCCTGGTGCAGATGGAAGATTTTTGCATGTATGCAGAAGAGCCATGTCCGTGTGGCTGCTGCAGTGCTTGTTGCCGAGATTGTGCTCAGTTGACGAAAGTTGCCACACTTAGTACCGCTTGCGTGTAGCTGTTGCTTGCCGACCATCACGCCCACAGCTGTTCCATTGGAAGGATGATTCATTGCTTTCGAAAGGTGAAGTGAGATGTGTGCCAAGTGGATGAAGTGGGGAATAATCGGTCATGCTGTGCGCAGTTTTGAGCACGTATCAACCCTCACACAGACACAGCAGCAACTTCCTGTCTGTGTTGTGGTCTTCTCCATCATTCACCACGATTTCGATGGCGATAGTTCCGAGTCACTCACAGCGCACAGCTTGGTGATATTGCGCGTCCTGTCGTGCTGGGGAGCAGACTGGCATCGCCCTCTCGGCGTACTGATGGAAACGCCCTCTGCGAAGCGGGGCCTCATCACTCATCACGACCGCCAAACACGACAGCAGGATGTGGAAATGGAAGTAGTTGCGTTATGGGCTGAGTGAAGCTCTATCTGTACCCCCATGCATGCAGTGTGCGAAGGCATCTGCAGGTCTCATTGGGCCATGGACCGGTGAGCTGCACCGCGGCCTGCAGCTATGCGGCATGAGAAAGCAGGCTGAGCTGGCGACGGTGATTGCCCGTCAAACAGTAGCACCGCTGCACCGCGACATTACAGACAAGACTTCTCACGACACTTGACCCGTCTACGTCCCCTCGCAACGCCTCAGGAAGGAGACGGCTCGTGGCAAGATGAACGGCAGCGATCCACTGGACAACTTCGACTTCAATGCCTTCCTCAACCAGAGCAACGGCATACCTTCGACCGATGCCGACCTGAATGAGGCCATTTCACCCCCACCCCCTCCAGGCGAGGAAGTGCCCGATACGAGCATCAGTAAAGGTCAGATTGGAACTGAGATTGCTGTTCGACAGCTCTACCGCAAGGACGCCACCGAGCCGTGGAAGCCTTGGAAAGCTGGCGAAGATCCGGATATCAGCAAGCATGCCGAGAGCCTCAAATATGCCTTGGTAGACCGACGCGAACGAAACAGCGAGTTTGACGAAGGACTTTCACTACATTCGGTCACGATCCAAAACGCAGCGCTGCGTAGACTTCTGACCGCGGTGTTTGAAGGCTACCGCGGCTTCTCAAGCACCACCACCAACCTCACTTTCAGAGCGCCATTCCACGACTTCGTTCACTGCTGGATCCAGTATGAGACTGTTCAGGCCACGCTTCCCCTCGACAGCACCGAGTCCCAGGTCTTCACCCTCTTCACGAGCATCATCGAGCCTGAGATCCGACCTCTGTTGGCGCTCAAACAAGACATTTTGCGGGAGGGACAGGCGGAATTTCAGGACGCCTGGCTCGTCTTCACTCCGGATACTGAGGTCGCCACGACGTTGGAGGAGGGAGACCGGATCTACAGCTTTTTGAGCAGCACATACACATCTATTCGAGACGAAGTGTTTCTCGGACTCACCGTTCGTCATGTTGGTTACGACGGCACCAAGTTCGGATGGGAACAGGGATATCTTCTCATCGGCGCTTACGATGGACTTAAAGCTCTCCGCGATTTGGACGCTGTGCCACTGCAATTCCACCCACGGCAGCAGGAGATCATTAGCGTCACAACAAGCAGAGGGCGCGACTTTGTGAACTTGCAAGGCTGGCATTACAAGGCCTATTCAGGTCGTGTGATCCCAGTGGATCAGCGGCGTCGTGTGCGTCAGGTAAGTATGATCGCTGAGAAACGATCGGCACCGGACCTAACCGAGGACTGCAGGTCGACCACGGACGGATCGTTGTTGATACCGCCATGTATTACTCGCAAACTGACACTCCGAGTCTGCTATCGGCACTTGGCCCAAGCCCATCGCCTCCAACGGACACTATGCCACCGCAACCGGATCCGTACTTCGACCCGTTTGCTGTCACTCCAAGACCTAAAGCCAAGAAGTCTCCGAAGAGAAGGAGGAAACAAGTAGAAGCTGTTCCCATGAAACTATCGGAAGACCTTTACCATCTTTGCGCTCCATTCGTCAAAGGCTACGATATAACGACTAAGCAATGGGCCACCTTCGCCGTCGACAACATCCATGACATCACCTTCAGCGCAGCAGCTTTCAAGCACTTGTTCCTCCCACACGACTATAAAGATCTCATCCTAGCTTTCGTCCAATCACATCTCAACAAAGAAGATGCGTTCGACGATGTCATCGAGGGCAAGGGTCAAGGCATGATCATGCTTCTCCATGGCCCACCAGGGCTGGGCAAGACCTTAACAGCGGAAGCGGTAGCAGAGGAGATGAGGGTGCCATTGTATGTCGTCAGTGCGGGACAATTGGGTTTTGATGTCGAAACCATGGAGGAGAAACTCCAAGACGTCCTGGACATCTGTGCCAAGTGGGGCGCGGTCTTGCTCCTTGATGAAGCAGACGTCTTTCTCGAACAGCGCCAGCTCACTGATCTTCATCGAAACCGATTGGTCTCAAGTAAGCTTACTCACTTTACAATAGTTACTCCATGAGGCCGGATCTAACCATACTTTCGCAGTTTTTCTCCGCCTCCTGGAACACTACCCCGGCTGCCTCTTCCTCACCACGAACCGCGTCGCCGCATTCGACAGAGCCTTCAAATCCCGCATTGACCTCGCCATCGACTACCCTCCTCTCGACTTCGGCGCCCGCCACCATATCTGGCAAACCTTCATTCGGGCATCGGAGCATTTCCCACAACACTACAGCGGCATCACAGATGACGAAATGTTTGATCTGGCAGAATTGGAACTCAATGGGAGGGAGATCAAGAATTTGGTCAAGACAGGACGCCTGCTGGCAAAGAGTAAAGGAGAGCAGCTTGGAATGGGGCATTTGCGGAGCGTGATCTGTGTGCAGGCCGGGTTTGGAGGCGATGGAAGCGGGTTGAGGTATCCGGCTCCTGACTGGTTCCAGGCTGGGTTGGGTAGGTTGGTGGTGCAGACCACGATGAGGGTGCGAAGAGGCATAAGTTTTGCGTGAGAGCAGTGGACTTAACGGCAGGCCTGCAATCGTGTCGACTCTCCAGCTTTCTACGGGCACGGAATGATGGCCAGTAGACCGGCACAGCTTCCAAACTTTGCACACTGTCCCGGATCACCAGCATTTCACATATTCCGCGTATTGTCTTCAAGCTTCGCACGCCAACACTCCTATGAGACTGCTGCAAATGTTTGATGCCTGAGGCAACTATCGACCAGCTTGGCTTGGCAGGTCCCGGTCCCGATTCTCCCATCTCCGCGTACCTCCGCGCTCTTTCAGGCAACACCATCCCAAGGACGACCAGATCCATCGTGGGGTTTGATTGTGGTTCACTCAAGCTGGAGCACTCCTGATCTTCACAAGCGCGATGTTCTGCTGGGTGGGAGTGCTTTGGCATTCTCGCCATCACCTCCTTCAGGCCAAAGAACTACTTTCACCAGCGTGCGGGATCACGACTTCAGCTTTGTATTCCCCATCTTCAACAAATTGAAAAGATGACCTCGGACTCTGCATCGATGACGACCTTCGTGCACAGGCGCGGAGCAGATCCGCGTCCACTATCACAGGATCTACCGGGCCACGGATCGACACGTGACGCTCAACATGCTGGAAACACAGCCTGACAGCTATTCGCAATCTCAATTTGGCCGCCCTAGAGAAGTATCACGCTGGGACAACAACGGCAAATTTGTTGAAATTACTAGCGGGCTTGCGCATTGCACAGCGCTTATGCCTTCTTCGGGCATCGCTGTTTGTCCTATTTTGGTCTACCAATTACCTGAAGATGTCGCTGAAGACGTGTTGACAAGAGCTGCAGTGGCAGTTTGTCACGTTCGACATCAAACCACAGATCCTTACTTGGTTGTTCAATGGATATCGATGACCCAATGACCACATCGGCAGAAGTGGACGTCGAAGAATGCTGTTGTTTTCGACCCTCGCTAATTAGCACGTCTTGGAGGGCTGCTTCCAAGGATCTGTGCTCATGGGTTTCCATGCGTCCCGACAAGGATCAATCACTAAACACGCGCATGTCAATCCGTGAAATACCGTGGCAGTACAGCCTCAAGGATCGATGCCAATGTTGAAGTAGGGAGTTGAGGGTATATCAGCGCGCAATGGCGCTTAGTCCGCCGAGGTAGGTCATACGCTCTTTATATTGTTGTTCATTCATTTGACAAATATGCCGTCCACTCGTTCGTTGATATTCGGCCTAGGAGCTATCGCTAGCAGCTACGCTCAGCAGCAGACTGAGTATGACTACATTATCTGTGGTGGAGGCACAGCAGGACTGGCTGTGGCGAACAAGCTCTCTGAGGCAAACAACACAGTTTTGATTGTTGAAGCAGGGGTCAACGGTTCGACCTCCTCTTGGTCATACAGGAGCACGCCACAGACATATGCCAAAGGTCGAGTCCTCGATCTGCCAGCGGGAAGGACAGTTGGAGGCAGCAGTCAGATTAATGGTAAGATTGTGTCGCGCCAATCCAGTTTGATTCAAGCACTGATAATGGTAAACAGGCAAGGTCTATTCTCGCCCTAACGCCGAATCTATCGATGACTGGGGCCGAGTCAACGACGGGGACTGGTCGTGGAACACTCTGCTTCCATTCTACAAGTCTTCAGAGACACTTGATGTTCCAAGTGAGGACCTTGCAGACGCAGGTTACACATACAATCCAGATTATCATGGCACATCTGGACCTCTCAATGTCTCTTTTCCTGCGCAGGGCACTCGAGCGTACTGGGAGCTTCTGAAGAATGCTTCTGCGGCCTTTGACATCAGCGTCAACAGGGATTTCAATGGCGGCAAAGCGGAAGGCCTTGCGACCTACCCAGCAGCATTTACCATCAATGGCGAACGTGAACAGGCTCGCGAGTCTGCCCGCGAGGCTTACTACCTGCCAATCGTCAGCCGGACAAACCTCGAACTGCTCGACGAGACGGTCTGCCTCAGAATCATTTTCGCCGATGCCCAAGGCGAAAATGCGACCTTGACAGCAACCGGCGTTGAGATTGCCAACACCAACAACCAAACCACCATCACGGCGAGGAAGGAAGTCATTCTCGCAGCAGGTGTCTATCGTTCACCGGGTATTCTCGAATTCTCAGGAGTCGGAAACAAAGCCCTCCTCGCCAACTACAGCATCGAAACCAAAGTCGACCTTCCTGGTGTCGGAGAGAACCTTCAGGACCAATTGCAAGGAAACATCTACTACGAGCGGGTCAACTCATCCAACATCACCTTTCCTTCGCCTGTTGGAGACGAGATCACAACTCCATATCTCATCCACGCCACGTACGAGCAAATTTTCGGTGATGATGCTGGCGACTTCCAGGAGAGAACGAACAGCTCGCTGTCCGAATACGCCAACACCATCTCGGAAGGCATCAACGGCACTCTCAGCGCTGACCAGATTCTCAATTCTCTCCGCGTTCAATACGAGGCTATTTTCAGCACTCTCATTCCTTCGGTCGAGATCTTTTCTGGTCAAAGCTTGAACAGCACGCATTTGAATCTCGAATTCTGGCCTCTGTGAGTATTTATTCGCATGATCTCCGTCAGTCGATAACATGTTGTTTGTCATCTGACTCTCTTCACAGCATTCCGCTCGGTCGCGGCAATGTCCACATCTCAGGCGGAAACCCCGAGCGTGCAGGAGACTCTCCAAACGTGAACGTGAACTGGGGTAAGCACTCTCTGGCAAAGCACTGTGCCTCGACCATCTGCTAACCATCGCCGTTGCAGGCATCCTCGAATTTGACTGGGAAATGCTCACCGCTTCCGCCCGCTTCGTCAGAAACATGTTCAAAACCGAAGCCTTCGCTGCCGAAGTCCAAGGCGAGACTCGTCCCGGCTTCAGCAACGTCCCCGAAGACGCAAGTGATGCAGAGTGGAAAGAATACTGGCAAGACAATTTCCGTGCCGGATGGCACGGCGTCGGAACTGCTGCTATGCTGCCCAGAGAGTGGGGCGGCGTGGTGAACACCAACTTGACAGTCTATGGTACTGCCAATGTTCGAGTTGTGGATGCTTCGGCCATTCCCTTCCAGCTTGGTGGTCACCCTACGGCGACTGTCTATGCTTTGGCCGAGAGGGCTGCAAGCTTAATTGTTAATGGGACGAGTGGTTGAAGGCGGAATCACGTCAAAGACATTTGATATATAGATGTGGTATTGTTCTGACTTGTAGCCGTATTAGATCACGTTCTGAGCGGAGGATCGTTCACTCTTCGGCTCCTTTGATTGCGCCTCCAAGTTTGCTCTTTCAGCTGGTTGTTAAGCACTGTGTAAGAGACGGGATAGTTGAATGCCCTTCCCTTTCGGCTCCTAGTCGTTCAGCGCGAACCCAGATATGCACTGAGTTCTGCCACGTGGTGCGACTGGATTGACTCAGTTCTGCGACGTCAAGCAGCGAATTTGCTCCTGCGCTGTTTGAAGATTCCATCTTATTCTCGACTTCTTGTCGCTTCTCGCGCGAAGGCCCGCGTGTCATGCATGATTTTCGTCTTCGGCGGAGAGTTCGATGAGTTGGCCGAGCGGCAGCTCCAAATGATTAGGCGTAAGGATTCGGTCCGTAGGAAGCAATATATTAAGCGCCTCTAGACTACCTATCTAGAGATACTAAGAATAATTCTTGCCTTTTTAATTATATATATTCTATATACTTTTAACTTACGCTAAGTATAAGTAGTACTAGCCGTTATACCTTAACGCCTAATAAACTATACCTCTCGAGTTATATACCTCTAGCTCTTATAACTATCTCCTCCCTCTAATAGAGCTATCTTAGCTCGTAGAGGAGACTATATATTTCTATCGTCTCGATATAGTATCTAGTACGTTCGTACTACTTCTCGCGTACGCGAGTACTATATATATCTATCTAGCTATAAAACTTAAGCCTAGTATAAGAGCGGGGTTAGGTAGGGGTTACGTAATGCCTAGGTTACGTAGTAG
>PNEN01000253.1:52959-73487 GCA_002933655.1 Cercospora berteroae | reverse complement strand
CGTATTCGTGTTGTTGCGTTTTCGATTTTCCAAGATTTCGAATTTTGGCCTAAATTGGCCTAATCGGCTTGCTTGTCTAATCGGGTTGCTTATCAAACACGTTAACTGGCGCTTGGCAGCCGGCTAATGCCGCGTTGCTTGGCGCACAGTATTCGCATGCGAGGAGCATGCGACACACAATAATTCTGCAAGAATTAGTCTATCTTCGGACCGGGAGTCTAAGGTGGTCTATACGTTGCTACATACCTTTCACAATTCGACCTACCACTGCCTGATGGCAACGGCGAAACCATAAGCATGATTTGCAACGCATTCCACTAGGGACATAATAAGCTGTCTAAGAAAGGCAAGCAGCTCTCGGCATAGGAACTGCTCGACTTACTACTACCTAATAACAACGGCGAGACTATAATCGTGTTCTGCAACGCACCCCGCTTGCGACACAACAAGCTATCGAGGAAACTCGCACTAGAAAAGCTGTGCGGGTAGCAGTTCTCGCGGACAAATACAAGTGCACGATAGCACTAGGTCCAATCGCCGAGCACTGGGTGCGAGAGCTCGACGCTAGGTGCTCTATAGCGACGAGAGCCAGTCTGATCTACTCCTCTTATCTGCTACGGCTTCCGATGATATTTAGCGAGCTTGGGCGCGACTATATCCTCCGCTGCACTAGCAGGTCCGTTATTAACAAGGACGGGCCGGAGGGCAGAATCGTTCAGAAAATCTTTAGTAAGCAAAGCCTAGCAGTCGAATCAGCATGTAATCCAACGCTAATTAAACGCAGACGCTATCGGAGGCGAGATTAGATACGTTCGGTCTAAGGTAAGCAGCTTTATCGAACAGCAGATCGCTTGCTACACCGACGCCGGATTAGTGTTCCCGGACAATTGCCTTCGCGCTCACAAATACGGCACCGACGTCATCCGTACGCTGCACGGGCAGGAGCTCTGGCCACAGACTTTGCTGTTCAAACATAGCCTGGAATCCATACTAAAGAAGATAGGCCAGATTAATCCTCCAACAGGTACAACGTAAAGAGTTTCCACAAGTTCACCTAGCCATCGCTACCGACCGGCACAACACTAAAAGTCTACACGAGTTGACTACGAGCAACTTCCAAAGAAGAGTCTCGACGAGTTAACTATAAGCAACTTTAAGACGTCCCGGCCGAGAGAAGCCATATCGCTAGCACTTGCGGCCAAACTAGCCCGCGCCATTAGTATTGGAGGGGCTCGCACACCAACTAACTCGGCAGGGCATCGTTGCCGACGTGTACAACATCAAAAGTCTTTATGGGCCAGAAGCAGTCTCGAGACAGCCCGCCCATGTTCTTACTCATGCGACTGCAGACTTTTACGACAGTAGACAGCCCGCTCATGTTTTCACCTACGCGACTGCAGACCTTTACGACATTAAACCGTATCGCTCGCATTAACAGGTACACCATGATTGGCGAACGAGACTTCCTGCTAAAAGCACAGAAAGCACAGATTTTACGGGACCATGTTCTCATCCGCAAGCAACTGGAAAGTGAAACATTGCCGTTTATAATGTCAAACACACCATGCCAAGCGAAAAGAACGTCCCGCGCATGAAAGGATTCCAGATGGCGTTGCAGCAGAAGGAGCTGCAATTACGAGCGACTTTGTGCCTCGCTTTATCTGCAGCACTGTCGTAGGGCACGAAGAAGCAGCGATCGGAATGCGCAAAAGGTCCGCACTGCAAATGGCTCAGTTGGCACGCGAGGAATCTGTTCATGCCGGCAAGACTGCTATACTTAGAGCCGCGCCACTGCGGTCAAATCGTCAACACACCCGACAGCAGCTAGGCTTGCTATATAGCAGAAAGAACAGCTTCTACACGACCGCGCTGTTCGCCAGCAGCTAGGTAACAATCAGCGCGGACTGGAGGCTGCTAAAGAGGCTCACGAAAAAGAGGTCGCGAATTTGCGCACGGCAACATTACTAGTGTCTCGACCATGGACGACTACACGCCGCAGCATTTCCACAAAAGGTTGCAAACTTTCTACGGAACCTGGCCGACCTTGTTATTACCTGCGGCGAACAGCGATAGGGTGGGCACCGACCCGTTCTTGCCTTGCATTCGGATGTCTTGTTCGACTACACGCCGCAGCACTTGCAATACGACCAGACTAGGGGCCGTCCCGGAATGGAGCAGCTTAACGATGCGACAAGTGCAATACTTGGGAAGTACTAAGAGCTGCAATGCTTGGTATCGTACTACACGATGCTGCACATTAAGCATTCAGTCTGGATTCTAATGTGTTTCTGCTCTTTTTCTTGGAGTATTTTCAGGCAGGTTCAGTCGCCTTAGTCGCAATCCGATCAGACTTGGTAGTATAGAGTGGAAAGAGTAACTGGCTAACAAGGAGGATGTAGGCTATAGAGGGATTCCGGAGAGTTTTCTCTCCGAGGTGAAGACGAATGTACGAATTTTGACACCATTTGTAGTAATTGACGGAGATAGGAGTGTCGTTTAGCCACAGCGGCATTAAGTGAATGGCTTCGGCGATATACATACCTCTCTTACCCCATATACTCTCTCTCTACGCCTGGTCGCAGCGTATTAGGTGGCGTGGGGCAGTCGGTACGAGCTCTATCAACTACCTGCTCAATTAGTAACGCGCAGCAGGCAATGTGAACATAGGCATCCGCCTTGCTACGAGAGATAACCTTTATATACATACTACGAGTTTTGCGATTTCATCTGTAATCTAGCATTAACACACTCTTAGCAGCTTTTCGCTGGCCTCTTATTCCTTATAAAGGTGGAAAGTGTGTCCATTTATCAAGGCATTATAGCGTCCGATACAAGTTGTAGAAAGCAGACGAAGTCTTGAGGCTGGACAACGGTTACTATTAGGAATCCAATAAATGGCATATGTTAAAAGTTGTTGCTAGCCCAATCATTCGAATGGCATGCCTTCATCGATTTCCAACTCACCGATCTCTGCGTCTTGCTGGTCGTTAACGTTGCGCCCTAGACAATACTTATACATGCTTTATTACGATATCCTAGCCTTAAGACGCTAGCTCTGTATGTCATTATACAGATTATGACATCGGGCGTCCAAAAGAACGAAGTTCAGTTCGCTGGTCATTTCGTTAGCTTTCCGATCGAGATCATTCGCGAAAGATGTGCTACTTCCTCGAGAAAACCATACCTTGTAGTTAAAAGAGAACATTCCTAATAGTGGTGCATACAAGCTCTATCGCCGGTAACCAGTCGACCGTAACGACGATTAATGAGACAGCATCCCTTCGCTTTGTAATCTCAGCCAGTTTGCAGCTCTCCCGTCCTTTGTTCCGTAAGGACAGAATAGTGCCAGCTCGGTCTAATAGAAGCATTAGTCCAGTACGGGAGCGGTTAGTAGTGGATAGTAAAAAGGCAGACGTAGTCTACTCGTATAAGAGTGAGTATTACACCGAGGCCGCGTTTAGAGAAGATCTTTAGCATGTGATTTGCTGTTCTCGTAAGCTTCATATACGTCAAATCTTCGTCAAAGGGCTCCTCTTAGCAGCCGAGCTGCTATACTTGTATTCGTGTCTCTCAGAGATATGTAAAATTCACTTGCCGAGCACCCTAAAGAACCATAATGCTAAGAGAAGGATAAGTGTAATGCCTACGTCTTAATATGCAAAATCTAGTCTGTAGTCCGCCTCTCGAGCAGCTGCGCAAAAAATTACCGCACAAGTCAGAAGCCGCAGAGTGCAATTTCGCGGTTCACACTAGTCAGAACTCCGTATTGTGAGAATGTACTTAGGGATGAACCGTGTATTGGCGCAACAGCAACTTCCTTTTTCCTCTCTAGACGAAAATTTTCGGGATAATGGAGGACGCTTTCGTCGGCAGTCATGTTTTTACAACGATGCTCAACGCTTATTTATAACACGTTCCGCGACTGACAGAGGACTATCTACTCATCCCGATGACATAGACGTTAAGCAGGCAGTAGACCGACGCTGTAATTATTCGCTCCCAGCTTAGCGGCATGGCACAGCTCTCGCAGGAGCTTCAAATCTTAACTAACATTTCACGGCACCGGCTCAAGTTTGCGTTTTCGGTGTAAAGGTAATAGGCAGTCTCCGGATGTTGGAATGGCCGAAGAGATGTAAGTACAGGCATTCGGAAGTACACAAGAGAGCTCGAGACAAGATGCTGCCAGAGTTTGAGGTCGTAGGTTAGAGGATCCTATGCTTCTGCGAGTATCGGAATTGTAATCTCTAACCAAATGCTCTCGGATGTTTGCATTACGACAGCTAAGCACAAGCCTGCTATGAGAAGCTCATGCTCTAGTGCTTCTAACGTCCTTCCGACGCAGCAAGAGCCCTTTGCAGTCAAGGAAGGTCTTTGGCATGTGCAACTATAGGTACCAGGCCTGCATAGATCGGATGTTAAAGCGACCGCAAATGCGACCTAGCTAGGTCGCGGAAGTAGCAGAGGAACATCCTTAGATGTACTTTCGAGACTTCGAAGTCCATGCTTATAGTGGTTGATTGTTCCGAACTGAAGCCCTAAGGCAATTATCGCCAGCACGCTAGGACTTCGACCTCGTAATGCTAAGACGTGTGCCGTTGCTCGGATCTAGGTTGGAAAGATGCGTAGAAATGCTTCCGATCGTTTGAGATGTTGTCCTGAGTCTACGCTGTGCTAGGTCGAGAATACTCTAACATGTGGCAGTAGTTGCCAATTATCCGACGAAGATCTCTATTAACTCGGCTTGGAGGTAAGAGGTATAGCCGTTCGAACATTTCCGGAGTAAGGATAATTGAGCCTTGAGTCTGTACATAACGAAGCGAGCTCAGTTCAATTTGTGGTTCTAAGCCTTTTGCATCCTCGTTAGTCGAGATGATAGACAGGAAGTAATAAGGTTAGATGCAGGAGAATTGGATCGTGTAGTGTTAAGTGCTAGACGCAGGAAGCGGTCAAGTGTGCTGGCATGATATAAGGGTAGATGCAGAGTAGAACAACGGAACGTGGGTAGCTACGCCTAGACCGAAAAGCCAGAGACGACGTTCATAGCCCCGCGTTTCGTATACGCAAGATGTCTGGCATCTCTAGTCTGACCTTGTTTGGTTGGCTTGGCTTGTTGGCGATGGCAGACCGTTGCAAGGTTCGACTGGACAGTGATGGAGACCTCAATTCACCACGTGTGGCTCGGTATTACTCCTATTTTCTAGACGGAAGAGGCTGGGCTAACATACAGTACTGTACATTGGGGTAGCCCCCAAGGATGCGCGGTCCAGGCTGCTCGAAGATGGTTTGCAAACGAGTTGCATCCGGCAAGCGCTTTGGAAGTGCCAAGACCTATGGAGGTGAGCCTTCCATGTATGCATAGGGATGCAACACTAATCCAGCGATTATAGAGATCGCTCACGATCGTAGCTGCCCGCATGTTTCTGATCTCTCACGCGTTCTTAGCCGCGTGAGCAGGGTTATGCTCATGTCTGCGCAAGATTGCTCGTGCCGTATGCGTCGGTCAAAGTCTTGCCGGCAGTTGGGAAAGCTGGTCACTAGCAGAGGCGGATGAAGTATCGGCACTTCGCATACTCTAAAGCCTGCGACCGAGTTCTTGGGTAGTCGCGGCCGTAGCAGTCTCAATTAGGATTTCTCTGCAGTCCATCGCATTGTAATGTGTTGCGAGGAGATGACCAGCTTGCCGCCTATTTACACGCTGTCGCATTGGTAAAGTGCTTCGATCAAGATATGGCAGCTTCTCCAGAGTAGCAATGTAAACCTCGGCTTACATACACCTTATAAACTTAGTTGGCCCCTTACAGGGCTTGTAAGCCATGTAAGAAGCGGCTTCTCAATCAAACCACGTCCTGCTATTCAGCATGAACATAATCAGAAGCCTTAAACCCACGATGGCAGACAGGGCGCTAATCAAGGTAAGTATTCGCGTCCGGATTAGCGTTTAAAGGATAGTAATAATCCTTATTACAGGAGGTTTATGACCTTATCCACGAACACCTCAACAATCCAGCATCCCTTGGACACCGAATACACCTTAAGAAACCGTGTTATCTATGTCAAGCAACTGCGGATAGATACCGCGAAGAGATCGCAATGTGGCACTTCCGGTTTGAGGAGCTATGGAAGGAACATTAAGCGTTATTAGCGAAGTACGAGCCTGAGAAGGTCAAAGACAAGCCAGCTAGCTAGCTAGCTAGCTAAATACGTCGATTGGCACTGGTTCCAATAAGTGACAGGCTTTCTCGGCCCTCTGATTAGTCAAAATTATAAGGCCTCCACCGACAAAAAGAAGGTAAAGGGCTATGAGCTAATTAGCTAGGAAATCACTGAATTGACGCAATTTGAATGAGATTTGATTAGTCTCTTTAGATCAGTGTGTATTCTTCGACATCGTATAAATTCGGTAAACCAAGAAAGTGTGTTGTTTTGATTCACGGTGTTGTGCATCTTGAGAGTTGAACCAGAGGCCCTAAGATGACTAAGTAATGAATCTTACCGCTGGACTACGGAGGCTGTGCCTCTGCACGATTGTGTGGAATGGCAGAGGCACGGGGCCAATATATTGCCTCGGTTGGACTTCAGGGGAAAGTGGCCTTAGGCACTCCTGCGACAATGAGGTGGTTCCGGGCCAGCTGGACCGATTAGCGGGTAGGCAGGGTCTCGTGGTAGTGCAGAAGAGGCGGGTGATGGACCTGAGTGCCTAGAGGTGTGTCCTTAGCCCCCATGAGGTTAGGTTGATTCGGGGTGAAAGGCCGGTTTGGGTGGATAGCGGCGGCGGCAGCTGCCCTGACGCCGGTTCTAGCCAATTAGAGGCCGAGAAATACCTCCAAACTGTGTGAGATAATGCTGAGATAGTGGTAATCGATTATTCCACAGTCTCGGTAGGGTCCTCGCTATTATCGTCGTCGGCAGTCGTCTCGCCGGTGTGATCAATTATAGGCTCAATGTCGATAGCCTCTTCCTCTGCAGCGTAGCCCTTATGCTCCATTAGGTAATGAGGCTGTAAGACAGTAGCTGGATCGGGGAGATCTAGCTCAAAGGCCTCTAAGCCTTTAATATCGTTGTCTCGTACCCGGCGGTTCCAGTATAACTTCGTTAACTTGCCGGCTCGCGTAGCGCTTAGTCGATTGCGTTTCTTGGTATGAATAATGCCGAACGCACTCCAATTACGCTTAGCAGGGCCTGTGGATATCCGGATCGACAAAGCCTTCTTTATAAGCTTCGTAAGCTGAGGATCCTTCTGAATGCTCGACATAGACTATAAGGTAAATGCGTCGGTATACTTCTAGTTAGCTTTACCCTGCCGAGCGAGCTTAACGTGTTTCCTCTGCCATTGAGGAAGATTGTCGCCCTATGCCTTAATCGGTATGCCAAGTCTCTAGTCGCCGTTAAGGCTATATTCACCTAGATTGTCTGCAAGCTTGCGCAGCTCTATTTCTATGTGTACCGCCCAGCTATAAGGTAATTGAGACTTATAGATAGCTTGTTGTTCGTGTAAGTACTGCTTAATCGCAGTCCACTCATCCGACGTTAGAGGGCTGTTCCATTTGGCTCGTTCGAATGGGTTACTAAGGTACGCTATAAGCGTAAGAGGGTAATCAAGCACGATCTCGTCGTAGCGTGAACTCAAGGTTTGGCGTAATTCGTTGAGCAACCCGACAGGACTAGTGTTAAAACCCGTCGTAATAGCAGGATCGATCTTAAGCTGGAATAGCCTCTCCTTGAGTAGGTTGAATGCTGGATAAACCGCTGACATTAGCGGCTTGTCTGCCTCTAATTGAATAGTTACCTTGAGCAACGGATTAAAGATCTTGAGGAGGCAATCTACCGCAGGCTATAGGCCTAGCAGGTTGCAGTAGTCTAATATCTCCTTAAAGGCTATCTTCTGCCTGCCATTAAGCTTTTAAGGTGGATTGTCCGAGTTAGTTAGGAAGGCCTTAATCGCTTTCTTCGCAGTGTTTAGAAACTTCAGAAGCTCGACAGTACCTTGCCAGCGAGTGCGGCTAGGTAGTTTCGGCTCAATCCATGTTAGCTTCTTGTTCTTTGACCATTTCCGCATGCGTGCGCGTAATAGTCCGTAAGCCTTGATCCAGCGTGTAATACTCTTCGCAATATGAAGCTAGTGCTTGATTACATCAATTGATTGCTAGTCTATGCCGATAAGGTTCGCACGGTGCGAGAAGCAGACAACATGCTCAATCTGCGGATAATCTTTGTAGATAAACTGAACAGCACTTTCGTTGTTTGAGGCGCCATCTAGACAGACGGCTAAGATCCGTGTATTGTTGGATTCGGCTTGATCGATAACAGCCTTTAGCTGCTAGAAGATGTATTCACCTATCATTGACTCGGCGTCTGTCTCCACGTAAGAGTGTAGCTAGGACTTCGAATGCGTACAAATTAGTAGATTGAGAACGTGCTAACCTCGAAGGTTTAACTAGCCGTCGCTGATTAGAGTAACGCTTTCGCAATTAGCAGGCTTACTAACATCGTCCCATAGAAGCCTCGTGTCTTCGCGATCTGCCTTGTCTAATAGCGTATTAGACAAGGTAGGTCTAGATGGTGGACGCCAGTTAGTTCCGAGGAGCTTAAAAACCTTTAAGAGATCAGCGTTCTGGCCGGTATTGAGCTCCTTCGCGTTGTCGAAGATATAGGTACACTAGGCGTAGTTAAGGGCGACTTTTAGCTCGGTAGTAAGACTCCGAACTTGAGGTACTATTGTTAACTTTTGATACCGCAGTTTCAAAGGGCCGTTAGGTAAGCGTTCGCAGACACGCCAGTGTCCTTTAATACGTATGTAATCATCGCCGGATCGCTCGAAACCGCAGAATTTGCACGTATGGCGCTTAACGCCAGTATGCCAGTCCTCATGGCGGTTGACTGTTAACTAGCGCATATTCGAGTTTAGAACCATGCCCTTGTAAACTACCGCGTCTTCGATCTTAGACTACGTCCAATTGTATGTTGTAGGAACTCGCCGTAGTGGTGCGGCCGGTGGATTAGCTCCTTTAGCTGGCCGGCGAGGCGATTCCCTAGCAGCAGTCTCGCCGTGACTACTGCTAGATGACGCTGCGGTTGGAAATGCTGTCCTTCTAGGCGTTTTTGGAATCGGCTCATTTCGCATAGGCTGCTTAGTGTTCTTCCGCTGCCTGCGAAGTGTCCGGATTGGTAGTTCTAATGCGTTCGTGTTGTCTATATTAACCTCCGTTGCGTCCGCGATAGTGTCTATATCGCTGAACGCAAGAGATTCGCGTAGCTTCCGCGTTATCTTCCGCTTACGTTTCTTTAATAGTTCTGCCTCTACCTCGTTATCTCTAAAGCCCTCGAATACATTATCGGCAGCTAGCGGCTAGATAGAACTAAGCGGCTGAGTGGACGTAGTTTGATGCCGATTCGAGCGGCGAGTCGCTAGCGGCGGTAGATGTTGCGGCGGAGGTAGATGTTGCGGCGGAGGTAGTTTCTTAGAGTCGATATCGTCGCTAACGCGTTTCTCTGCAGTGTTCGCAGCCTTCGCGCCCTTCGCAGGTTTCTTTGGTGCTATTAGCAATACGCCTACCAAACTCCACCGGAGCAGTTTACCGTCAGAAATCGCACAAGCCGCTGGATTGGCTGATATAAGCGGCATGGTTCGTCGCTACGTACTGCCGTTATAGTGTAGCTACCCTGTTAAGGCACGACGATAGGCATAAAGCGGTTAAGTACGTAGATCGCATGGTATAGAGGTGGAGAGAGGTCGCTTACGGATGCCTTACGGCCTTATTCCTTAGCTTACAGGCGGATTGTAAGAGCTTACGTAAGATTTTACATCCCTACTCCAGAGATCCCATTATCACCCAATCGCCCGAGCCGACTTGAGTCGATGGAGAAATGTCTCTTCCACGTTTAGCTTTAGGTGATTGAGCCAAGAGCGTTTGGCAAGCGCAGCGGACAGGCGTAGCATCGGCGGTCAGCTAAGGACATCGGCAGAAGATACGGCAGGCTGGCAGTGGACAGAAGCTTGGGCCACTTTCGGGAGTGTGAGGTTACTGTCTACTGGCATGGTAAAGTTGGCATTCTTCGAGGTCGGCGAGACTGCCGCGTCATGTGCCGAGTCACAGACGCGCAGCAATCCAGCTAGGCACACGGATCACCATGTTGCGTTGAGCCGGAGGCCCGCTGATTTGTATGATCTGCCTCGATGCTGTCCACCAACAGCGGTCGGTTGATCATAACTAAGACGCAAACAAGGTATGAGATGTACCGACGCCGTACTCCGTTGTGCTGTGCGGCCGCTTGGACACTTCCCGAGATCGGTACTCTGCTTCCGCATGTTCGGCAGCAATCGACCCGATATCTCTTCTCTGCCATCCTGGTGTTCAAGTCCTGTCTGTGTAGATGGCATACTTTCAATTGGCACAGTAAGTGCACGCAGACATTGCAACCCCTCTTTCCTCGAACTCTGCTGCCTATCCTGTCTATGAAATGGAGCACGAGAGACTGCTGTCCGCCGAGGACATATCCCAGCACAACACGCCCCACGATTGCTGGGTCGTGATCGATGGCAAAGTCTGGGACTTTACGGACTTTGCTCCAGAACACCCCGGTGCACCAGAAATCATCTGGAGACACGCAGGACGCGATGCCACCAGCACGTACGCCGAAGTGCATCCCTTCTCGCTCATCCCCAAAACGCTCGATCCGTCGAAGTGTAAAGGCCTCCTCGACCGCACGACAATCGTCGCCGAGTTCCAGAAGCCACCTCCAACGGCGACGCCTGAGCTGCAGCTCCATGAGAAGCCCTCCCTGAGCGCGGTGATCAATGCCGACGACTTGGAAGAGATTGCCGAGAGGACAGTGAGTAAGAAGACATGGGCCTTTTACTCGTCTGCAGACACAGGTTGCTACACGAGAGATCGCAATAAAGAGTACTTCAGCCGTATCTGGTTCCGGCCACGCCTGCTACGCGATGTGAAGAACGTGGACACTTCCACTACCATTCTCGGCCATGAGGCCGGCTTGCCCATCTTCGTCGCTCCTGCTGCCATGGTGAAGCTGATACATCCGGACGGTGAAAAGGCAATCGCGCGTGGCTGCGTGAAGGAGCGAGTGCCGCAAGCAATCAGCACCAATGCCAGCTTTCCCATCGAAGAGATCGTGCCGAGCGTAGAAGCTGGTGCGCATGCCTTTTTCTTCCAGCTGTATGTCAACAAAGACAGAAAGAAGAGCGAGGAGCTGTTGAAGCACGTGAAGAGCTTGGGCATCGACACAATCATGGTGACCGTAGATGCACCGATGCCGGGAAAGAGAGAGGCAGACGAGAGGGTGAAGATGGATGAGAATTTGAGCACACCCATGAGTGGGCAAAAGGGTTCAAATGACAGAAGAGGTGGTGGCATTGGCCGGTTGATGGGGGGATACATTGCTCCTGACTTCACGTGGTCGGAATTCGCGTGGCTGAGGAGAGTTTGGCATGGGAAGATTGTCGTCAAGGGTGTCCAGTGCTGGCAAGACGCGAAAATGTGTGCTGATGCAGGTATGGACGGAGTGCTGCTCTCGAACCACGGCGGGAGGAATCTAGACACTTCCCCGCCTGCCATTATGACATTGCTGGAATGCCAGATGAATTGTCCGAGCATTTTCTCACAGCTCGAAGTTTTGGTTGATAGTGGCATTCGCCGAGGGTCGGACGTGCTCAAGGCGCTATGTCTGGGTGCCACTGCTGTCGGCTTGGGGAGACCGTTTCTCTTTGCAGCGAACTATGGAGAAGAAGGTGTTGAGCATTTGATCGACATCATCAAGACGGAGCTGGCGACTGCGATGGCACTTGTCGGCATCACTAACCTTGGACAATGTCACGCCGGTCTTGTCAGCACGCTCGAGCTTGACCACCTCGTTTCGAGAGGCGAGGCGCATCCGTACGCGACAGGGCGCAGATCGCGAGGTGAGAAAGCGCGGCTGTAGCGCAGTCGCTCACTCAGTCGATTCTCTCTCTCCGCCTGCCGCAGAGTCAGATGTTGGCTCATTCGGCAGAGCACTACCACACGGCTTTGCCTTGGCACTCACTTCAGCTTCGTTCACGTTTGACGACGAGCAAAGCCCAGTACTGTACAGTCGACGGGATGCACGAGAGCACAAGAAAAGAGTCAAGCACATGTACGAATTTCACACGACAGATCTTCTTGATTGACGATTATTTGATCTATGGATCTGATCGTCATGCGACGATGGCCGCCGAATACCCTCATCTGCCCATCAATTCTGTGATGCGTAAGTTCGCCCACTGAAAGCCTCCACCGAGCTCAACCAGTGCCAGCAACACTGGAGAGCACTGCCAACCTGTGCCGATGAGACAGGAAGTAGACTCAAACCGTGCCAAAGACACGGGGAGCAAACTCAGCTTGTGCCAAAGACACGATGAGCTAACTCAATTCGTGCCCAAGACACGAGGAGCAGACTCGACCCGTGCCAATAACACGGGGAGCAGACTCAGCGCGTGCCAATAACACGAGGAGCGCACTCAGCCAGTGCGAGAGACACCGGCGAGCGAAGTAGTGGTGGCAGGTCGTTCAGCGACAGCTGCCATCGAAGAGCGCCATATGTTGTTGGCAGCTACACTCGCGGCGCTTCTCACTGAGGAACTTGCGGCGGCGCGCTGAAGTTGGAGAAACAGGCAGTCGCTGGTGGAGGACGTCGGCGAACGGTGCTCAGGACCAATTGCCACCTCGACCACGTCCGCGTCCGCGTCCCCCTGCTGGATGCGAAGCGCCGTCTCGACCAAACACAGGATTGTCACCTCGGCCGTGATCACGAGCGTCGTCGCCGCCAATGCTACGAGTGCTGCCTCCCCAGATTCACGAGCGCCGCCACGAGCTGAGCCACGCGCGTCAACCCGACCGAAGCCAGGTGCGCTGCCACGAGCAGAGCCAGGCGCGTGAACCCGGCCGAAGCCAGGTGCGCTGCCTCGATCAAAGCCAGGAGGACTAGCCCGATCGAATTGAGGAGGTTCACCTCGACCGGAGCCAGCAGGGCCGTCTCGAAACAAGGGTGGAGCCGGACGTTCCAGTCGCACTGAGGGCTCTGCCTCGTGATTTCTGGGACTCTCGTCGGGCTCTGTCTCATGCGATGACGCTCGCGCCGTGTGATCAGCGTCGCCCGTCTTCTTGTGCTTCTTACCTCCTCTTTTGCCGCGTTGCCTGTGTATGGAAGGAGCCGGCAAGGAGCCAGCCGAGGAATCGCGAACCATCGATGCCAGGCGCGGGCTCTTAGGATCCACGTCGTCGTCCTCATCCTCGCGCTTGCGCTTTGATTTGGTGCACTCGGGCGCGGGGGGGTCCATGGCGTCGAGAGCCTCTGTTATCCGGTCAATCAAAGCTCGCAATGCTGATTGCGGCGGTGGGGACGGTGGCAGACCTGGCGCCTGCCACTGGGTCGAGCCGGGCGGAACCATTGACGATGGAGGCGGCGGGACCGGAGCGGAACTCGCTGAGCGGCCGCGTGTGCCAGTCGCTGTAGCCATTGGCCGCATACTTACTGCGATGGCGCGCACTTGATCCGCTGTCAAGACATTCCCAGCCGGTTGGCATGGGCAGCCTTTCTGTTGACACTGTGAGCACTTGCCAGAATTATCATTAGACACACGTTTCGGATTCAGCTGCTTGCAGCGCTGACACGGAGTCATGTCTGCTGTTGCTACTGCTGTTGTCGATATTGGTGATGTGGAAGTGGTGAGAAGTCGGGAGCCGCCTGAGCTTGAGCAAAACAAAGTGGGTGGCTGGGGGCAAAAGCTTGGCGTTGATGCCTTGGGCGGAGGAGGCGTTTGTCTCGAACAAACATGAAAGCTCGAACTACATACAGACGCACGACTTATCATGGCGAACATACTCCTCCTCGCCCTTTGCTGCGAACGTACGTGTCCTTATCTCACTTACCCCTCTGTATCTCCCGTTTTCTCCCTCCAGCGCTCTCTGTTCGCCCTTGAGCGCTCCTCTTCCCATTCACCGGCCCCTTGACTTTTACAGCCCGAAGCTCATCAACCGGACGACGAATACAAGGCCGGCCTTCCAAACTTTGATCCGGTGCACTGGGCAAGGCCGCGCCCACTCGCGAATGGCCTTTCATATCCACTACTGAGCTCGCCAACGAACTCCCGATGAGCCGCACGGAAATTGCATTGGCGCAAGTGGGCGACAATGAGTCGCTCCCCGAGGACCTTACACGATTGCAACATGTCGCAGACGAGATCGCATCAAGAGTTGCACCAAGCGTGTTTGGTCCCACAACAGCGATCAACGTCTCCTACCTCGCTCGTGGGGCATATAATCACGTCTGGCTCGTCGAGTCCAGTTCGCAGGTAAGATACCGACCTTTGTATTTCTATCCTTCTTATGCGCCTACTAACCAATGACTCCTTACCTAGGCCACCTCACAACCAGCATGACCAGCCAAGTTTGTGCTTCGCATATGCCAAGACAACGTCACCTCTCTCCAGCCATTCCAGTCTCGCAACCACGTCGGCTATCTGCAGTGGCTGGCCTTGAACGCTCCCGAAGTGCCAATACCAAAGCTGTATGATTGGGGCGACGGCAACGCTAGCAGTCCAGGGGCTTCCTTCACGGCAGAAGAATTCATCGAGGGTCAGCGACTCAGTGCTGTTTGGCCAACTCTCGCGGAAGAACAAAAGTCGAGTATCTGCAATCAAATTGCAAAAGTGATTGTCGATCTCGGAGAGACAAGATTTGAGGTTATTGACAGCCTCGTACCGACCGCAAATGACGCTGGAGTTGGCAAATCTGTCGAACACGGTCCTACGGTTGAAGCTGCGAAGCTATTCAACGGAAGGGTAAGTCTGTGCAAAGAGCCACCAAATGGTATGGCTTCAAATTTATGACTCATTTACTGACCTCATCATTGCTACAGGCCAAGTCCCATCACCCCGAATGCTACAACATTGGGCCGTACCAGGACAGCAAGAGCTACGTCCTGGCATGCTATGACCGCGAGATATACTTCTACAGTCACGCCGACCGAGAGGATGTCGAGGACTTTTTCGATGACGAGCAAGATCCAGCCGACTTCGCAGAGTCGCTCAAGCGCAAACGTCGGGAACTGGTCGAATGCGACACTGTTGCTACACACGATGAATCCGCGTTCCGTGTCATCGATGCAGAGCCCACGGTGCTCGTGCACGAGGACTTCCATGCGGGCAACATGCTCGTCCGCGATGGGAAATTGGTCGGCCTCTTGGACTGGGACTTTGCTGGCGCTTACCCACTTAGCCAACTGTTGGGCAAAGGTCAGGTCTTGCAAATCTCCATGCCATACGAGGAGAGGACCGACGAAACGGAAATGGAAGAAGACAAGTGGCATGAGCGGTATCGGGCTGCTGTCACCGAAGAAGTCAGACGGAGAGACTGGGCGCAGAACAACATCGACACGTTATTGGGCGACAGGCACGAAGTGTTAAATGTTGCGAGGATGATCATGTTTCCGGAGACACAAGGCAGCGATGCAGAGTCGATGAGCGAGGAGTAACGGCATGAGAGCAGATAGAGTCGATCGCAGAACATAGTTGCGACTAATCGAAGCAAAACTTCAGTCATGCCACTACATAGCATTGCAATTTATCGCTCTGGGATGACCACCACCTCGCTTTCCATCATGTGCCGTTATTCTTATTCAAAACCTCTCTGTCACCGGTGCCACTGCAGAGCTAATTGCGAACAGGCACAGCTTGCACGTTGCCCAGGACTTCCCTACCAGAACAACAGTCGTCCTGATCCCCAGCATCATGCTCATTGAATTCCTCGGCCTTTCCCACATTCTCATCATCGGAAGAGTTATCCATTTCCCGCCATAGGACTTTCGCTTGCTTGTGTAGGATACGCAGGAGTGTGTTCCCTTGCAGATGGTCGGGAATTGAGACTTGTGCCATCTGACGCGAAGGCTTCTCGTCTTTCGTTGTCGACTTTTTGCCGCTTAACAATGATCCGGCTTCGGCACCCGAACGCTGCTTTGCATCCTCATCTCCAGAGATCTGCTCATACTCGTCATCCTCGTCATCGGCATCCGCACGACCACCTACGATTGTCAAAAGAGTCTGTACAAACAACTCTTTCAAGTAAGCGAAGCTGAATCCGTCAGTCAGCTTCGCGAAAATTCCAGCAATATCGTCGTGAAACTCGATGTTGCTGTTCTTCTCCAGCTTCTTGCGCCAATAGTTGCAGTACGCGATTCTCTCATTCTCTGCTGGGAGTTTGTAATGATATTTCCTGTCAAAACGACTTGGTCTCTTTGAGATACCAGGGTCGAGTTCCTCGAGGTGGTTTGTGCTTCCGATCATGAGGATGCCATCATTCCTCTCCAGACCATCGACCTCGTTCAGGAAGTAACTTCGAATCTTGTCGTTGACCAAGGAATCCAGATCTTCAAAGATGAGCATACACGGGGCCATTTTACGAGCCTTTTCGAAGATGGTTCGAATGGAGAGCTCTTCTCCCTGGCAGTTCTTCAGAGTCTTGACATAGAGACTGACAACATCCCGACTCTGAAGTGAATTCATGAGAGCCTTGATACTGATAGTCTTACCACAGCCAGGAGTGCCGTGCAAGATGAGTCCGCGTTTCCATGGAACGTTGGAAATGCCTGGATCGCCCATTTCTGCGCAATGTCGGACGAAAGAGTGAAAAGTGTAGAAACTGGTGAATGGAGAGTCGGAGTCGTTGAGGCACGAAGGTCTTATGTACACCTACCAATGAGCCTTACCGCGTGAATTGCAAGGCAGCAGCATCCATGGTGCTGTGAACAGCAACTCTCAGCTGCATTGTGGCCAATCATGACCTGCACCGGTGTGCAATCACATGCGCGAGCAAGGAAATCGCGCTCTCTGCGGCGACGGATGTTCAAGTGAAGCCAGCCGGTGTGGGAGGCGACGACGGGCGGTCGATGAATCGGGAAGGAAGCAAGTCGAGTTGCGAGTTGCGCCGCAGAGAGGGCGGCCGCTGGAGGCAGTTGGAGTTGGAAGAGGGCGGGGCGGAACGCGGACGCAGGCGAGGTCTAGTGGCTTGGCATTGATCCCTGAGCCGCGCTGACCCCTGCGATATGGCTCGCGTGTCCAGAACGGAGGGAGAGGCATTGCATTGCACTCTCGACCACGCCTTTGTACGAGCACGCACCACCATCGCCGTCGCCATGAGGTCGATCTTCAGCTCTGTCGCCCTCTTCCTGAGCTGCGCCGAAGCATTGTACTTTTACATCGATGGCCCGACCCAAAAGTGCTTCTTCGAGGAATTGCCCAAGGACACCTTGGTTGTTGGTGAGCTGAGCGAGACTGGAAGAGCGGCGAGACACTGACAACCACCACCCAGGCCACTTCAAAGCGACGCAATATAACCACAACTCGCGATCATACCAACCCAATCCCGACATGGTACGGCCATCTCCATCCCACATCGTTCCCCATGAGCGCTGACCTCTTGCCAGGGCGTCTACATAACCGTCGATGAACTCTTCGACAACGATCACCGCGTCGTCTCACAACGTGGCCGCGCCGACGGCAAGTTCACCTTCACCGCAGCCGACTCCGGCGAACATCGCCTGTGCTTTACCCCCACCAACGTTCCCGCGACCTCCGGCTTCCTCTTCAGTGGCAGCCAAGTGGGAGGCATCAAGTTCGAGCTCGATATGGCTATCGGCGAGACATCACAAATCGAAAGCAGTGATAAGGAGAAGTTGGGCGAAGTTGCACAAAAGGTCAAGGATCTCAATGCCAGGTTGCAGGATGTGCGAAGAGAACAGATCTTCCAGCGGGAAAGAGAAGCAGAGTTCCGCGATCAATCCGAGAGCGTGAACTCAAGGGTCGTGAGATGGACACTGATCCAGATTGTCGTGCTGGGCTTGACATGCGCATGGCAGTTGAGCTATTTGCGCAACTTCTTCATCAAGCAAAAGTTGACATAGGCAGGTGTGAGAGACGTGTATATGCATAGCGGGTATAGGACAGGAGTCAGGGGGGAGGGGATTGGACGCAGGAAGTCCAAATCTCGTGGCTACGATATACTGATAGACAACGAAAGTTCATGTGCTTATTCATTCACCCGGCGCGCCAGGACAATGCGCGGAACAACCGCAACGACGACGGTAACGTGGGACAACGGCTCTTCTCAAGACTGCTTCAAACTGAGCGTAGGACAGAGTGCCAATGTCACGCATCGCCTTCGTCAGGCAGAGACACATGATTGGAGTCAGCCCACCCAGTCCCCACCGCACCCAGCAGGCATGGAGACATGGGCTCTTGGCAGAAGTGTTTCGACTTCATCTACGCTGCCCTCCCGAATCTCCCCATCTTCTCACTTCCGAAAACCACACCCTTTGTGCGGCATGACTGCCCTCACGTCGCTCCCGGTCGAGCTGATCGTGCACATCGCCGACATTAACGGCCCTGCTTCACACGCCGGTCTGGCTTTCACTTGCCGCTATTTGGCTGAAGCGGTGCAGGATCTCTTGAAGCGGCATCAAGCGGCATATCGTGACAGGCAGTGCTCTGACATTGATCCCGGAACGATTCCACGCGTACTCAAGTCTGTGCTGAATGATTCTATTGCGGCGTATCATGTTCGAGCGATTCGGTAAGCACAGCTGAGAATATTGGAAGCCGCGACACTGATTCATTGTTTGTCGCAGAATCTGGTGCACACGAATGCGATGGGAGCACTGGCGGCCAGTACAACTCGCCGAAGCAGAGGAAGGAGGAGACCAATCGCCAAGTGATTCAGAGTCCGATGACGAGCAGCTCTTCACCCCATGGACGTTTGCTCGTAGAATGGAGAGAAGAAGAGACTTCTTCACTCGGGAAGAACCGCTACAGCCAAGTCTTTCAACTTCCGACATTGAGCAGTACTTGAGCGCCATGGCGCATTATCTTCCTGATTTTGGCGAGGATAGCCCTTTACGAGAAGAAGCTCGCAAAGAACTTGCGCGTGGCAACGATGGGTTCCTCAAGATATTGCTAGCCCTCTCCTGCCCTCGCTTGGATGCGCTCTACTTTGGTCGAGCTCATGAAGAATCAGCCAGAACGAGCAGTGGTTCAGGAACCAGTCTTCAATGGCTGGAATTGGTCACCATGGCACATCGCGACCGTGATAACTCGCAATGGCCGCCAGGACTTCAGGCTCTACGACATCTCGCTCTAAGTGTCGAGACTGGAACGTGGCTGGACGAGCAGGAAGTATCAACTGGCGAAAGTTGGATGCCAAAACTCTTAAATCTGCCCAACCTGGAGTCCCTTTACTTCCACGGCTGGCGTGTCGAGCCTGACAACGAAGACTAGAATTTCGATCATTATTTGACCGAAGGCTGTTCGTCGCTCCGCCACCTGTTCCTCGACGGCCTCACTTACTTTGATCCATACGTGTGGAAGCGTGTGATTGGTGCATGCAAGCAACAGGTGCGTGAATTCTTGGTAGCGTTCGTCGCAAGGAAAGTGGGAACTGACCAGAGACATCAGCTCACCAGTATCTCATTCCGTGGACGTGCTTTGATTGACACGAATGACGATGTACGCACCGCGCAAAGAGTCGTTCCCAATCTCAAGAGCTTCATGTTCCATGGAGGGACCAAGTCTGATCGACATAAATACCTACGAAATCTTTTCATGCCCGAAGGACTAGGAGACAATCTAAACAGTGCAAACATTCGCGATGTCGCTATCGTGGCGTCCGATCTTATCCTGCAGGCAATCCGTCACTGGAACGATGATGGTCGGAGCAAGCAGCTCACCAGGCGTGAGAAACTTGCTGAATGGCTGGCTCACGAACACGGCGAACCAGGCTTGCCCCGAACTGTTGAGACACTTGTCATTGATGACGATAAATTCCTCTCATTGAGACATTGCTCAGCGATGAGAAGGCTATGGCCCCCTACAGCGAGGCTGCTGAGTCGCTCGACGACGCCCTTTCCGCCCTAATCAGTGCCGAACATGGGGAGCGCGCTGCTGGCGACCAAGACGAGACGGCGATGCACGACGAAGGCCAGCAAGGAACCAGCGATAGCAGCGAACGCTACGAGTCGTCTACCACAACAGATGGGCAGATTTCCAGAAGTGGCACTCGCTATGTCTATCCACAACTCAAAGCAGTCCATGTCAATCCACTGGATCGTTTGGTGCTTCCAACGAAGAACAGCATTCCAGATTCTGGCTAGCAAAGTCCATGCAGGCCGCCTTCGAGCGCGGGATCGAATTTCATGCAGCCAAGAGTTTCTCTTACCGGAGGCACAAGTCTTCGACCAAGTCCTAGACAAGTGGATGACAGAAAGCTGCAATGACCTTGGTATCGAGACTGCTGCTTGGAGCTTTTTCCTCGTGAAGTTTGGGAGAGGGCTTGCCCGAGCTCCTCCCTCTTAGTGTGGAACTCCGCAGACCGTAGCAAGCGAGGAAGTGAATCGGAATGAATGCGCGATATGAGCGTGTGAAGGTATAAAAACAGAGTTCTTGTGAAAGGCGTTGCGTATACAGCTTCGACAAGAACAGGAGCAACACCGAAAATGTGCTTTGAAGG
>PNEN01000253.1:17066-52626 GCA_002933655.1 Cercospora berteroae | reverse complement strand
CCCCCCCCCCCAATGACAAAGAAGAAGGAGTTGAGGAGGATCGGCATGGTTGACAGCTGATGGCAGAACCTGAAAGCAGAAGCTCTCATCGGCTTGGACGGAGGATATCTAGTCTATCCGCATTGCAGCTACCGCAAGCTGTTCATCCTCTTTCAGGCTGACAAGGCTACATTCGGTGCCCTGCGAACCATGGTCGACTGCACTAGCACGGTAAAATGGTTCACATCTCACAATCAAACTTTCGCGCTCAAGTCAATATCCTCCACCCGATAATGATCGGCCACGATCCTATAGAGGAAACTTGGTGCATGTCCTCCCAAATTAGTGATGTATAGATCCACCAAATCTGCATCCACATGATCGAAAATGGGATTGACCACATCCACGCGGTCCATAAACTCTCCATCCTGGTAGGGAACAACATGACTCGGTTCGCCATATTCGATGAGTTCTTCGGTGTCGAAGGGGTACACGGGAGAGAGCTTATAGACACCCGAGAGCACCACGACGGGAACACGGTGAGCCTTGGCCGCTTGCGCGATGGTGCTAGCCCCGGAAGCGGCGATGAGAGAGCCGTTGGCGAGTACAGCATGAGGTGCCATGATCACTTTGTTGATGCGAGACATGAGGGCGAAGACGGCGGTGTCCGGGATGACGATGACTTTGATGCCGAGCTGGGTGAGGGGTTTCCAGCGATCTTGTGGGGAGTCTTCTTCGTCGCTGAGGTCCTGTTTCGCACCGCCGTTGACAATAGTGGAGTGGGTGATTTGGTGGTCATTCGGGTAAGCTTCAGCATGCACGACAGTGAATTTCCGTTTCTTGGCGGCTGCCGCGAGGAAGCGTTGCACCGTTTGGCTGGAGGTGTGTGTGAGAATGATCTCGTTGCTATGAATGTGATCGAGAGCGGATTCCGCGATCTGCGTGTCCACAATGTCGAGTTCTTCGAGAAGATCGTCTATGCCCGAGCAGACTTCGGCTCGGAGGTCAATCTTGGGTTTGTCGTCTTGTTTCGCGGTTCGTTGCGTTGGTGTTGCAGTCCCCGAACCCATCGGTGGTGTGGCCATGGGAGAGAGGCCCGAGGGTTGCTGGAAGAGGCCGAACAATGAACCTGCATGTGGCGCGTGGCCTGCGTAGGATGCAGCCGAGGAAGGCATGTGAGGTCGTTGTGGTGGAAGCTCTTGGCTTCCATCGATAGATGGGGATGCCGGACTGCTGATGCCAGGAATGGTGTGCTGAGGGAGGGCGGCGCCGTGGTGGAGAGGGCTGAAGCTCGACAGATGCGTGGGCAGGGCAGGACGCTGCGTCGCTCCGCCGATGGCAGGGCTGCCGATGCCGTCGCTCGACGCACTCTCGTCCGCGTCGTCTTCGGCCACCTCGCGGACCACGCCAAGCACACGTCGGACGATGTTGCCCACGGCCATCTCACGCGGCTGTGCCGACACCAGTTTCCCGCCCACCTCGCGGATGCGGCGGATCAGCGCCTGCGAGTCCTTCCATCGCGAGCTGCCGACGACTCGCAGGAGGAGATGTGCGGTGGCGATGGCGCAGGGGCGCGAGTTGCGAATCTGCCGTCTTTTGAGCAGCGAGACGAGCAGCTCGATCGATGTGTCGACGTCTTGTGACTGTTGGGACTGGAGAAAGGTGCGGAGCGAGGGCGTCTGGCCCAGCACCGCGCCGGGCATTGTGGGAGTGCGTTGATGTGAAGTGCTTGATCTGGTTGCTTTTGCAGTGACTCCACGCCGGGGCGGCAGCAGAGTGCTGATGTGTGCACGATGTAGCGGCGTTTTGCCTGAGGCAGACTCCAGACAGTGCGTCCTCGCAATGTTCCAATGGCTTGTTGAGATGCTCGCTGTCTCGCAGTCGGTCTCAGCGTGTCGAGGTTGTTGGTGTCGTCGCTCTCGCTTCCGACAACGTGCATGCAGAACTGCAGAAGGCGGAACCAGCGCGCGCGGATCGGATGACATCGTGTTCAGCTCCACCCAACCACCACAAACACCTGCCCGGCTCTCTCTTCACCACCCACTCCCCTCGCCCACCCCTTTCCGCCCGCATCGACGCCTTGTCGCGCCGCGCTCCTTTCCACTCGTCCCGCTCCGCCGCGCGTCCGAGCCCCGTCGGTTCGGCGCATGTGATCCGGCTGCCTCGCGGCATCAGGCCCAGCAGCAGCAGCAGCCACAGCGTGCCGACCTCCACCAAACACAGCTGCACCTGCGCCGGGACTTCTACCACCACCCACGCGTTGCACATTCACCCAGGAGCTCAATGGAACGCCGATAGAAATGAACAGCCTCAGCTCTCTTGCGAGGCTCACCACGCCCAGTGCTTCTCCGCCGCGATCGCGTCAAAGCTCCTCGGCGCAAGTGGAAACGCTGCGCTCGCTGAACGACACATCCGATCTCGATCTGGGCTCACTGTCGGAGAAGCTGGGTCACGGGGGCGAGTATGAGGTCAGCAAAGCGGGCGACGACGACGCGCGGGACACGGAACAATGGGCCACGGAGAAGACGCCTTTGTTGGATGGCGGCGACACTGGCGCATCGGGCGCTGAAGGAGGAACATCGCTCTGGTCGCTTCCGCATCGCATCGGCGCTGCCATTCGGTACAGCGTCGAGCTCGTCATTTCCACCATTACTGCGCCCGGCCGATACGTGATTGCCTGCTTCTACGACGAGGACGGCCAGTTCGCCACTCTCCTGCCCTTGACGCGCTTCAAGAACATGATCACTCGGCAAAAGAGACGAAAGTCCGCTCGACAGGTGGGTCTGCGGGCCGAGAACGACGGGGACGAGAAGACACACTTGCGGAGAAGAGGGACGGGCAGGCGATCACCTTCTGTGGACAGTAATGCGTCGACCGTATCGTATGCCACATCGGATGGAGAAGGAGAAGATTCTCCTGTGCGTCATACCCGATCCAAGTCGAGTGCCTCTCCGCACGGCAGCGAAGGCCTACCCAAGAAGAGCATTCGCATTAAAGAGAACAGCTTGCGGAAACGCAAAGATACCCGGTCACGCACCAAAGCCGCCAGTCCAGACGATGCCGCTGCTGTGGCGCCCATGCTGAAATCCCCCAACTCACCCACCGTTTCCAAATTGAAATATCCTCGCTCTCCTGCCACGCCGCGGCCTCTGGTCCCACGCAGACAGCCCAGCTACATTTTATCATATTCGTCGAACACGCCGAAGAAGACATTGATCATTGACCTCGACGAGACATTAATCCACAGCATGGCGAAGAGCAATAGAATGTCGACGGGTCACATGGTGGAAGTGCGGTTGAACGGTCAAGTCAGCTCCTCCGGAGTTCAGATTGGCCCTGGCGTGCCCATCCTTTACTACGTGCACGAGCGACCCGGATGCCATGAGTTCTTGAGAAAGGTTTCCAAGTGGTACAATCTGATTGCATTTACGGCCAGTGTGCAGGAATATGCCGATCCCGTCATCGACTGGCTCGAGAGGGAACGCAAATACTTCAGCGGGCGTTACTATCGGCAACACTGCACGTACCGTAATGGCGCATACATAAAGGATCTCGCTCAAGTGGAGCCGGATCTGAGCAAAGTTATGATTCTAGACAACTCGCCCATGAGTTATATTTTTCACGAAGGTAAGCGGGCGTGGACATGCTCCTGACACTCATCTCGGTGCTCACACGTGTGTTTTCAGACAATGCGATACCCATCGAAGGCTGGATCAGCGACCCTACAGATCACGAGCTGTTACATATTATCCCACTTCTCGAAGGCCTGCAGTACTGCACTGACGTGCGTGCACTTCTGGCTCTACGACATGGCCAAGCACAGCAAGCGTGACGAAGTACCAAATCCCAGGGCACTGCCGAATGGCCGTCCGTTCTTCATTCGGTCTTGACAGAGAAGCATTGCATTCAACATACTTGGCGGTCATCATCTCGGTTGGCGCGTCTTCGTCTTCCTCAGATTTGACATATTTATGATACCAGAAGCGGGAAAGCGAGAGAGGCCAAGGTGGGTTGAAGGAATTGAAAAGAGAAAGGAATCACAAGCAACGACAGCTTCTGGCACGCGGTTGTGACTTCAAGCATAGCGACGGCGTGGATGTCATTTGGTGTTGAGTAGGAAAAGAGGCCGCTTGTGCCGTGCGCACTTTATAGATGGGAAAGACAGAGAGACGACTGTTGCAACGATATCTGTACTTTACATCGACGGCGTGTACGAGATGGATTGCTTGCGATGATGATTTCGATGAGTAGCATGTCAACACACTGTACCTGGAGTTGGCAAGCGTCACTGCACTCTCTTTGCTGAGCATGCGGCTGCTTCTCCAAGAAACACCAGCCACGTGAAGTCGATACCCCAGCGGAGATCGCTCCACTTCGAAGCAGGCACCTTGTTTTCACCTCTTCCTCGTGTCTTTCGGCCATACCACAGCACCACTTGCAGCTCCTCAGTCTCACAGCATCTCAAAAGCTGATCCTCGTTCACCGCCGCCATTTGCAACGACATCTCAAAGCACTTTCCCCCAACAATTTCGCTCCTCGTCTGGCGGTTGAAAGAGGAGAGAACGGAGCCATGGCGCTCGTTAGCGCTACCGATCTTCAAACGAACGGCACGAATCGCCTCTAGCGCCAACCAGCCGAGGCTCCTCTTTAGACTTTGAGCCCAGGCTGAGAATGGCTGGGCCAGATGGCTATGCATCTATACCGGTTCTTCGCGTCTGCTTCGCGTTCGAAAGTTGTACGGCATCAAGTCCATCAGATCGCGGCGGCGTTTACGGTGGCATTGACGAGACGCTTTTGTGTGACAAGGCTCTGGGACGATTCGAGGATTCTACAAGCAACCATGTTATGAAGGCACTCCAAGCTCATCCTCCTCCGCCTCCGCATCACCCGCTGGTGGTCAGCCACTGAAATACCCAAGAATCGCTGTGCCTTCGGATTGTTGTACCATCGACGACAAGGACATCACTCACACCATGTCTCAATCCACCTCTCCGACGATGGATCGCCTCTCGCTCCTCCTGACAAGTCACCTGTCCCCGCTGCCCCATGCACTTGTCCCAGAATTCTTCCAATCATCTCCCGCTTCCGCAATTACTGGACACAAACGCCGCTCCGACACGGCCTGGCTGGATGGACTTCGCGGTGTAGCAGCTCTAATGGTTGTACTGCAGCATGAACAGGCTATGGTGTACATGGGCCATGCATTTTGCTATCACTGGCCTGAACAGACTTCCCCAGCGAGTTGGCCAATTCTGCGCTTGGCATTCAGTGGAGGATCGTTTGCTGTGGTGGTGTTTTTCGTGATATCAGGTCAGTTTTCGTTTCCGTTTCCCATTAAGTTGTCTTGCGTTCTGAAGATTGATCTTCGGATATGCCTCTTCTCTGCTCGAACGAGGACTGGTTCAATTCCACTTGGGCTTCAATTATGCTTACGGGAGTCGTCAAACAGGCTACGTCGTCCCGCGAAGATTGCTCCGCCTTCTTCAAGAACACCGACAAGCAGAGTTCATCGAGGCCCTCAATTCGGCTGTGGTTCGTCGCCATGGCCGACTTTTGATGCCCGCTATGCTCAGTGCCCTCCTCATTCTCTTGTTCTACTGGATCACGGGCATCGATCCCAACTGGAGTGGTGGCTTCGCAGACAACTTTTTCGCCGAGCTCTGGGGCTGGGTCAAGGATTGTTTTCAGGTGTTGAATTATTTCACGGCATTTGCGTCGTACTATAATCGTGTCACGTGGACGATAATAATCGAGCTGAAGGGGAGTATGATGGTCTTCGGATGGCTGTTTGCGATCCATGGTTTGCGAGTGCAATGGAGGATTCTGTTGACGCTAGGCCTGAGTGTCGCGTTGGTGCTGTTCAGCTCTTGTGAGTCTCTCTGATCAAAAGACCGTCGCTGCAGGCTGACTATTTTACAGACGCTTTCTACGCCGCCTTCTTCATCGGCATGATGATGTCTGAGATCGATCTCCTGCACGAATCGGGCGAGATAGATAAGATCTGGCTGCCGTGGAATCCGCTGTCAAATTATTTGCGAACGCGCAGGCTTGCTCGTACGATCGTGCTGCATACGACCCTGCTTGTCGCGCTCTTGCTCGCTTCCTTCCCTGTTCTGAAGTGGGACTTGCCTCCAGAAGTCGCTGTTGCGCGATGCTCAAGCTGGCCGTCTTCTCTGTTCAACATGACTCCGCCGCAATACTGGGACAAAGGAGCAACTAGTGGCATACGAGATTTTTGGTGAGAGGATAACAGACACAGCATCCGTGGCATATCCGCAGCTAACGTCTGTCACGTACAGGTATTTTTGGGCAGCCTGGCTTTTGGCTGTTTCCATCAAAGAACTTCGATGGGCAAAAGAGCTCTTCGAGTCAAGCTTTCCCCAGTGTAAGATTCCGCCCGTCTGACGGTCAGTCGACCAATATCAATGACGAAACACTGATTTCTCGGTACAGATCTCGGCCGACATAGCTTCTCACTCTACCTCACGCACCTTGTCGTTGGATCCACCTTCTCGCGAACAATCCTCATCCTCTGCGGGTTCGGTTACCACGGCGGTCCCAAGGCCAAATGGCCTTTCAACAGGTTTCCAGTCGGAGCATGGTCGGGACTGTTTCCTGCCATATGGGGGTAAGTCAGTTCGCTTACCAGCATCTATAATATGCGAATAATTGTCTGATACATTTGCTTACCTTATCCTCATCTCTTTAGGCCTGTGGGATGGCAGCCCGGAGTTGTCCTGGATCTAGCACTCAGCCTTCCATTGATGTTTTGGGTTGCTGAGATTGGAACGAAGGTGTTCGATCGACCAAGTGTGCGAATGAGTGCGTGGATGTGGGAAAAATGGAAGTCGATGCGGTAGAAGCCAATGCAAAATAGAAGTACACGAAAGCTATGACATCTGGAATCTTGCAAGTTTCACACATTCCCGTCGCTCACTGTGAACCGACTCTATGTGTCAACCGAACACAGACTGTCGTCGCAAAAAATGTGTTCAGACCGCCGCAGCTCCCGATCGGCAGATGATTTGGACAACACAGATGCGACCATGAGCTGCATCAGTAGGATCAGAGACGATTCGAATAGCATATCTGCATCAGCCGACCAACGCTCAGGTAGCGTCGCATCGAGTGAAGGAGAGGTACTTGCAGAATCTTGGCACACTCTTCAGACATGGCAGCCGCCTCATCAAACACCTATTTCTCCATCGCTGCGGAGATCTTCTTGGGATGAGAGACGTGTGCCTTTTTGGAGCTGGAGGTGCACACACAAACAAATGCCCGAACAAGCTGCTCTGAAGACGTTTTCAGCATGGCCCGATGAGAAAGTGGGAGATTTGCCTGTTGCACCAATGGTATGGGCGAGTCGAACACTCAACACACCGAGCGCTTGCTTGTCGGTTCCTACTGCAACTTCGCCGCGCCTCTGCACGAATCACATGTCGTATTGGTTGCCTTCGAGAGGGGTAAATTCATGAAAGGCTGAGGCTCGCAAGGCTGAAGGCGGCAAGGCTGAGATGTGGGCGGGTTACATCTCGACTCCTCTTTCGCTAATCCCTACTCGTCCTTCTCATTCTTCCTGCTCATAATAGTTCACTCCCTATTGCTGGTATTGATCGACGCTTCTTTGAGCTTGCATAGGACAATCTACTTTTCGTCCCCGAACAGGAAAATACCTTTGCGACCATGAATCCCCAGCAAGCTGCCGCCAAAGTGGATGCTCTCAGTTCAGAGATTTCACGTCTTGTTCGGGACCATGGCGACCAGAAATCAAAGTTACAGAGCAGCATTAATAAAGTGGACCACTACAGGAACAAAGTGATTCCAGAGAGGGCCTATGACGATAATTTTCTGTGCAGTCGCTCAGCGCAACGTGACGCTGACAGAGCTTTGTCATAGCGCAAAAAGCCTGCAGACATGAACTTACAAAGTGGCGAGATTCCAGAGATCACTACCGCAAAAATCTGGACAAGATCGAAGGCCTCTTGAAGAGCAAAAGAGAGGCCAAACACAAACTGCAGCAGCGACGCGGAATGAGCAAGGATACTGCTGTGCTGTTGCGGTGCTATGCGCGATGTCGAAATGTAATGCCGGTCGTCACAGATGATGGATGTTACTGCGCGAAGCTGGGTCGGTAATAGTTTGCTTTCCGTTCGGGCGTTGGTGCAGAGGAACAGATTCGGCAAAGAACAGCGTCAGATGACTTTTGTTTGCGTAATTCAAGTAAGGGGCCATTATCATGATGTTCTGCAGTGATGGCGTTCAGCAGGAGCTTTCCGTGACCCCAGCCAACTCTCATCAGAGTAGAAGCTGGCTCGTCCCATGTCGCTCGTGTCTGCCCAGTCGGCAGTGACCTTCGAAGTGAGTGGGTTCGGGAAACTCTGCAAGCTCTCGATTCTTCTTCGGCAGAGAATTGCGGCGCGTTGTCACACCTCTTGATGTCATGGAAATTCCTAATCCACGGCGAACTTCGAAGCTAAGCTAGCCAAAGGCCGCAGCAGTCTGTGCTACATAAGTCGGACTTCTTCGTGGAGCAAAGATGGGCGAGCATTGATTGTATTCGCTTCAATCAGACTTCGATCAGAGGCGTACTTGTTGCAAACGCAGCCTTCTCCTGCGAGTACTTTCTGCACGAACGATTCAGACTCCAACGCGACCATGGCCAACATGCGGGGCGAACACCGGCGGCCACCTTTGCAGTGGAGACTTGCAACGTCGGCCATTCTGCGAGAAGTTGATCAAAGCTAACAGACGAGTCCTTGATTCCCAAATTCCAGCTGACGGCTTTCAGGCTTCCATCGATCGAGAAACAAGTGGGCAAAATCCACGTGCGCACATGTGAACGCGGATCCCAAATGGCGCTGCCGCGTGGAGGTATCCAGGATTGCCAGGAGATTGAGAGAACGATCTTCATGATGACGCCTGGAGTCTTCGTCGTGCGCATACCACTTCTCCTATTCTGAAGCCTAGGGATGGTGGGCTGAAAACAAGCAACGCTTGGAAGAAGCTTGCAATCTCGCACCCCGGCTCCGCTCTTGGACAAGGTCTTCCTGCTGATTGAGAACAATCGCATCATCGGCAGGACAGCGTGATGGTCAAAGCTGCGCGTGAGCGCTGAAAGGAGTGCGCGTGTCCGATATGAGCCGAGTTCTCGTGGCATGGATCCCCAGCTTTATCACCAGGAGTCTTTTGATATTGCAAGCACCTTGTGCGCCATCATGCACGCGCACAGCGAGGTCCGGAGCCAGTCTCCAATCGCTTGCGCTTCCCATCATGTTTGCTGCTGTGGAACCCAATTCTTTCTCGCGGGCGAGCGCCGTCGTACTCGTCGTACTTCGCATAGCTCGCATCGGGACTTGTCAGCAGCTGCATCCCGCGCATCAAGCCACATTGTTGCATGATTCGTTGCGATTGTGAACCGTCAATAAGAGCAACATCGTGATAATGGCATCGATGGCATTCCGAAGCGAGGATGATTCCGAGGTTGAACGTCGGGGTGTTCATGAAGAGCCTTGACGAAGCTGCCAAGTTGCACAAGACTTCCAGCTCGAAAGCCACTCCATCCTTTGTGCGACACGTGGGCTTCATATCCATGGCCGAAGGGAAGCCTGCTGGCAACCCTCCCGACGTAAGCGCGTTCTGAGCTCGCATCACAAGATCCTGTGGCCGGATCAGCTCATGCAAACATCGGATCCGCCCCATGTGCAGCATGTCCAACCCGCAGTGCCCAATCCTCCACCGCTCATGGGCCATGGCTGCTGCATTCAACGTTCTGGAGAAAACTGGGCGGGGCTGCTCGAGACGAGTGCCACTCGTCGGAGCGTGCGTCTGCACTGCCGCATGCTGCGCTTGGATATTGAGTGCGCCTTCCAAAAAGGTTCGCCAGATGCGTGGCTCCATGGCGGATGGTGAGGGTCCGGGGTAGCTCTCTGAAGCCTAAGATGTGATCCGTGAACACACGAGCCTGTAAACGGGATGTCTTCCAAACGCGTATAAAGCACATGCCCCGATGGACCCCCGCGCGCTCGCCTTTCCTGCTGCTGTATCCCAAGAGAATCATGTTGCACGCCAAGCCCGGGTATGTCAAAGAGAAGGAGATTTCCAATGGCAGCACGCCGTCCGCCGAAAGCTTCCCGCTGAAGCCTCTGGGCCAGAGCCCCCTCGATGGCCCAGATGGCGACAAATCCGAGGCCGAGAGGGCAGCATTGGTGAGTATCAAAGTCTTGCTGTGTGTGGGCTCACTAACACAGCACTCCAGGACAAACATGTCTTGAGGAAAGTCGACGCATGGATCATGCCATGGTTTTGCCTCATGTACCTGCTCTGCTTCCTCGACAGAACGAACATCGGTCAGTGGACGAATGCGATTCCACGATGAGAGTCTAACACGGAGCAGGCAATGCTAGGCTCACGGGAATGGAGAAAGATCTGGGCATGGAAGGGCGCGATTACAACACGGCATTGACCGTCTTCTTCATCGCATACGCTGGCGCTGAACCCTTCACGAATCGTGCGCAAAGTCTTGACCATTGGCCACGCATTGATGAACTGACTGCGATGCAGTGCTCATGAAGAAAGTCGGGCCCCGGTTGTTCTTTACCTCCATCGTAATAAGCTGGGTGCGCAAGGCACGCCTCTGAACTCGTCATGATCATATCTAATACTTTCTAGGGACTTTGTATGATGTGTACTGGATTCGTCACCAGCTACCACGGGCTACTAGCGGCCAGATGGTTCCTCGGCATCACAGAGGCTGGACTTTATCGTGAGTGGCTGTTGGCAGGATTCCAGGAGTCAACCTTCAGCTGACATGAGGCAGCTGGCGTGCAATATTACCTTTCCTGCTGGTACAAGCGCTCTGAACTTGGTGTGAGACTGGCAACATTCTTCGCAATGGCAGCGCTGGCAGGATCATTTGGTGGCCTCTTGGCTGCAGCAATAGCGAACATGCACGGCATAGGAGGCAAACCTGGTTGGGCATGGTAAGCATCTACGATCCCACGATATGGAGGCATTACTGATGCGTTGCAGGATCTTCATCCTCGAGGGTCTTGCAACTATCGTCGCTGGTATTTTCTGCTGGTGGATGGTCTTCGACTGGGTAAGATTCTGTCAGAACGCAATTTCGGCGCATATTGACTGACGATGCGGCAACAGCCCGCAACCGCTCGCTTCCTGACCCAGGATGAGCGCCTTCGTGTTCGATATCGCCTTGCCTCTGACAATCAGGCCGGATCCGGGGAACAATTTGACAGACGCCACATCTATGCTGCCCTTCGAGACTGGAAGACCTGGGCACACTCTCTACTGAACATGGGCACGTTTATGCCGCTTTACGCTTTCAGTCTGTTCTTGCCAACCATTGTGGCAGGCATGGGCTACGAAGGCACCCACGCTCAGTTGTTGACCGTGCCTCCATATGCCCTGGCGGCATGCGTGACGGTCTTTATCGGTTGGCTGGCTGACCGAACAAAACAACGTGGGTTTTGTACTTTGGGAATTTCCTGCCTTGCCGTCGCCGGCTTCAGCATGCTCCTTGCAAGTGGCAAACCTCATGTCCAGTATGCGGCAACCTTCCTTGGCGCCATGGGTATCTACCCTGCCCTGCCGAACAACATCACCTGGGCCGCAAACAACACCGAGGGCACGTACAAACGAGGTGTCTTGATCGGTATCATCGTCGGCATGGGCAACATCAACGGCATCGTGTCCTGCAATATTTACATGAAATCCGAGAAGCCTCGATACCGGACTGGACACGCAGTCATCATAGCCTATGTCGTTATCTGCGAGCTTGTCGTAGCTTCTTTGACTCGCGCTAAGCTGGCACGAGAGAACAAGAGGCGAAAGTCTGGAGAACGAGACAACATGCTTGATGGCATGACGGCGGATCAGATCATCGTGCAAGGCGACAAGCGGCCTGACTTCATCTATACGCTATGAACGTCTGGGACTTTGACGGCGATACACGATATATCTCGGTTGTACACTAGACATATGGTGACGAGTAAACTCATACACCATCAATAGCAGTGCTTTGACAGCAGTGAATCGTCGGTCCCTTTCGCGGGATCAGTTCGCGGAAGGAAGATCACTGAAAGGAGACCCGTTCGGCACGCATGGCCATCGAAGAGACTTGTGTGGGTAAAGTCTATGCCGCGGTCTAATCGTTGTGCACGGTTGAGTGTTGCTCTGACAGTGCAAGTAGATGGTTGGTCACTCAAGCTGCACAGCTAAATGTTGTCGATGTATTGCGCGTTTCCCATGGCGCCGCCACGGCGCGTGGGCGAATGAGCATGGACATTCAGAGCTGAGAATCTGGATTTAGCGAGTTACCAGCAAGAGCGGTCAACTTCCGAGCAGACAAGTGGATGCTGATGTCTTACAACTAGTTGATGATCAAACACAGGAGGAGGAAGCTCTAATTACCGACACAATGCAGTCAATGGGGATCAAGAAACTGAATTGAAACTCTCAGCTGCAATTGCAGGAGCACAATACGCTCAGCTGTTTCGGAAAGAAATGTGAGCTTCTCGCCCGAGCAGCCACTACGTGCATAGCTGACGCTCATTCGAGACAGCGTCCAGTACGCAAAGATAGTCACAATGGTTGCCGTGGCTCCATGGTCATGGGGAAGCGGTGAGGTAATGTAGAAAAATCAGTGATTGCTAAGCTCATACAGCTAGTTCCTGTCGTTACACTCAAGCCTCCACGCCGGCACATGTGCGACCTCGATTTGAGTCCTTCTCTCCGATACGATGCGTCAGTCGCTATCGGGGGTTCGGAGAAGATCAGTGGATGCTGAACTTACACGGCTAGTTCCTGTCGTTCCACTTAAGCCTCCCCGCCGGCACATGTGCGACCTCGATTTGAGACCCGCTGTCCGATACGATGCGTCAGTCGCGATCGGTAGTCCAGAGAAGACTTGTGGTCGCAGTGCATACTGATGGGATTTTAATGAATTTATAAAATGTATCTCTCAAAGAAAAGCCGTTCCACTAACAAAATGTCTGCAAGCCTGTTGGCCAAACGTGCACCTGACCATACAGAAAACCCAGTAATAAACAGAAGATCTCCGGAGATAGACCAATGCAGACCGCAGACCTTTCCAAATACTGTTGCCCACAAGTAATCTCGCCACACAGAGGGATTCAGCAAGCAAGATCTTTGAATGTAGGGCGCGCGCCCTTTTCCTTTTCCAGTATACCCCGCAGCTTCCCCTTGATACTCGCACAGCCCATTGAGAGCCAATGGCTGAAGTGACCATTGCTGCTCATTCGTCCTGGCACGTTGTACAATATCTGGCTGATAGTCCACCACCTTCCAGATCAATGTTGGCGAAAAGCCCCACTTCCAGTTGGCTGTGAACGATGTCAGCACAAACGAGAATACTTCAACGGAGCACATACAGGGTAGGTATGTTCGTTCCTTCCGCCCCCTGTCTTGACATGCTTCCCTTCATCTGTCTTATGATACTGCACGCTCTGGTGCTGTCTCAAGCACACATTTGGACCGTCAGGATATCTGCGAGTACTCGGACTGTGCTGAGATTGCCAACCACTCATGCCGGGGCTCCCTACCACCTGACTAGCGATCAGATTCTGGATCGGGCGAAAAGTCTTGCGGGCTGCATGTGTGATGTCCCTTTCACCACATACTGGAGAGTTTGTGGCTCTCATGAGGAACTCGCTATGGCCAACATATCTTTGCCAGTCTGCTTCGAGGGGGTCCGGCTGGCCATTGTTAATCCTTCGGGACATTAAGTTGGCTGCACCATTAACATCTTGAAACATGATTTCACTGAAGAAGGCTCGTCCATCGGCAGCAAGTGCAGCACATTGAGCTTCTGAAGCCGGCAGAAGTCTGGTCCAGCTGTTTTGCCAGATCTGTGATGGGAGACTGCGTTTGGAGATCGGAGAGCGTGGAGTGTGGGTCTGATTCAGAGAAGCACAGGAAGTAATGTTGTGGAATTTGGCCGCATTGGGTAGAGCGATGGCGTCGCTCCGGCCACAGAAGAGGAGGAGCACGAGCATTGCCGTGATCATCGATGACTTTGCGAGATGCATGACGTCCAGAGAGCCAAGGCTATGATTGAATAGACGTCAATGTCTGTCAAAGTGAAAGTCAATCGCGTGTCGATGGGGAACTTGCTCTGCGGTTTGATGTGAAGAGAAGATGGGACTGGATGGGTGAGACCGCTCTTCTTATGCTGGGACGAGGAGCTCCTCTCCAGCTGATTCTCTCTCTCTCTGATAAAATCGTCACTGGGCCAAGCAAACAGGAGCTGACATGCCCAGGAGCACTTCAAACAAACAGAAAAACGGACAGAGAGCATGTGCTACCTCTGAAAGACAGAAGTCATGCCAGCTCAGCAAACAGAACATGGCACGTTGATGAGGCGTTGTGGACCAATAGAGAGCGAATGCGGTGCCTCTCGTGAACAGCCTGGTCACTAGGCCAAGCAAGCAAGACAGGGTGTGTCCATTGGCACCTGAAGATCTCCGGAGTCGAACATACGATAGTCCCTGAAAAGGCTAGTCACCAGCTGCAGCAAGCAGAACGTGATGTGTAAGGGGCCTCCGTGGTCCATTGATGGGCGATCACCATGGGTCTCGTGCACAGAAACATGATCAAGCCAGCAACGCGACATATGACCCGCGCCTCGCGGCATTGCAACATAGAGAGAATGTCATGCCATGACTACTCTGGAAGATCGTCACAAGGCTCATCAAGGAGAGTCTGACTTGTTATGATGAGGATCCGATCGTCTAAGAGGACCCTTCAAGCGTGGTGTGGAAAAATCTCTCACCGGGCTCCCTCAGCGAGGATACGGCTTGCGAAGGGGCTCTATCGGCAGACTGCCTTCTTGATGTTCGCCATTCGGATACTGGAGCCACCGGAATGATGGCCGTCCCACCACATTCTCTGATGACATCGTCAGCTGTATTCTCTGGTCCGGGAAAAAGCACAACGCCCACGGAACAGCCCATGCTCACGAGCTCTTGCAAAGCAGGTTATCCGAGTCACGAATTGCTGTTGAGACATGACCATGGTGTCATTGGCTTACAGTAGGTTTTTCGATCACATGTGTGTGATGATGAGCGAGTATAGTAGATGCAGACAATTCGAGCTCAGGAAATTGCAGGCGCTGCCACGCTGAAGGAGCTCTCATTGTATGGATCCGAGAGAGTGAAATGAAATTCCGCATCGCGTCCAGGATCGAAATTGACTGCTGCAATGGGCACCGAGATCCGACTGTATACTCCTTGGCTGACTGTGACGGAGCAGCTTCGTCGTCCAGAGGCAACCGAGCGGATCTGCTTTCTGCTGGAGAATAACGATGCACGAGGTGGAGTCGCGATGAGATTTGAAAGCCTCAGGCTTCGAGGCTGGAGCTGTACCCGATTGGCTGACATCGCTAGTGCCGTCGCGTCTCCAGAACTTCGACCTCCGCGCAAGCGCAACCCATCGCGACAACGACCACCTCGCACCCATTGTCGAGATGGCAGAACCAGCACCAAAGAAGGGTCGTCTGACCTTGTATGAGGACCTCCTCAGTGAGGAGTCCCTTGCCCAGATGCGCGCCAAAGACGCCGAGAAGCAGGCGGCGCAGCAGGCCAAAAAGGCCAAAGACGGTAGAGTCCATTGTATTTCCTTACTGCTTCCTGACCACAGCTCACTTTGCCTTATAAAGCATCACTCATGTTCAAGCCGACAAACATTGGCGGCAACAAGAAGACCCAACAGAAGCCGGCCAAGAAGCCCAACTTTTCGGCCATGCACAAACTCTCCTCGAGCACATCCACCCAGTCGGCAGCCCAACCAACAGAGCCATCCTCAGACGCGCCAGGAGCACCGCCGCAATCCGGTCCGAAGCTTACGCAGACGCGTGGTTACGAGGACTGGTTGGCCAACGACGAGGAGATGGACTGGGTGTATGACCGTCAGCAGCAGGAACGCGAACAGCGCAAGGCGAAGAAGAAGAACAAGAAGAAGAACAAATACGAAGAGAAAGTGCGCTCGTGGGATGACATTTACGACCCGACTGTACCAGTGCCAATTGCCGAATTCGCCCGTTCCGACTTCCACTACGATCTCGAAGAGGAGTGGAAACAAAGACTGTATGAGGCCAACAAGCGCGAGAAGATCCGGCAGGGCAAGTACGAGAGGTCTGGTAATGTTGACATGGATGAAGGCCCACGTGAGTCTGGTCTGCCACTTCTGGCGCATCGCATCACTAACCAATGGCAGGTTCGCGCAAGGGTATGCAGTTCGCACCACCGGGTCAGATGTCCTTCGCGCCGCCTCCCTCATTCAATTCGCGTTCGCACTCGCACCAGCGGTCGCACGATCCACACTCTGGCGCATCCTCTCCTCATCGCGATGCGGGCAGTGGGCGCGATTCCGGTGAACCAACAGCATCCTATGCGCCACCTCCACCGGCTGCAGATGTCAACATGGAAGAGTCAGCCGACGAAGCTTACGCTCGACGCATGGCTATGAGCAGCAAGGCTGCTCCACCAGCTCAATCCTTCGCTCCACCTCCGCCACCGCCAGCGCGTTCAGAAGCACCTGGCATCACTCTGGCGTCTGCTTCACCTGCTGTTGCATTAGGCTCTACGTCATCGGATCCTGACGCGGACAAGAAGGCAAGAGTAGCAGCGCAGATCGCAGCCATGAAAGCAAAGTTCAGCAAAACTGCTGCGGTAGTAACACCATTAACAGAAAGCTCCACGCCTACTCCGCCGTCTGCTCCCACCATTGCGCCACCGGCTGCTCAACACAGCTCTACAACTCTTCAACCGCCGCCCCCGACTGCTAATGCACAATCAGCAATTTCTCCTCCGAAGTACGATGCCGCTTGGCTGGATGCCCCTACAGTCACTGCACAACCGGGCGTCGGTGGAACGATCAGTGCTGCTCCGACCTTCAACCCTGAGTATCTCGCTCAACAACAGCAACAGACGAGCACCATCTCATCTAATCAAAACGCTCAGTCGCGTGAAGAAGCCGAGGAACGTACAAACCGCCCTGGCCAAGATGGCTTTGCTGAACGTCTGATGAAGAAACTTGGTTGGGAGAAGGGTCAAGGTCTTGGTGCATCTGGTGACGGCATTACGACCGCTTTGCAGATGCAAGCTCAGAAGCGCAAGAAGAAGGCAGATGCACAGGGAGGCGGGTTCGCTACTCCAGCTGCCATGGGCAAGATCGTCGGCGGCAAGAAAGCGAAGCCAAACCCCCGTGAAGCCTCCAATCAAGGTCCTGCCAGCGAACTCGATGACATGTCTCCGGTTGTGAAACTGTCTGGTATGCTCGAAAATATGGACGTTGACCACGAGATTGCGGAGAACAATTTGATGCAAGAGATTGGGGACGAGATGGGAGAGCAGTATGGCAAGGTGGAGCGGCTGTACATCTGGCGCAAGAAGGACGGGGGAAAAGACGAGGTGTTCGTGAAGTTCACCTCGCCCCTGAGTGCTGTGCGTTGCTTGAAGGTAACGTCAATGCGCCCGTTCCGTTGACGCAGGTTCACTCACACAATGACAGGGAATGGACGGAACCGAGTTCGCGGACAACAAGGTGGAAGCTTGTTACTGGGATGCGGAGATGTTTGAGCGTGGCGAGTACGCCTTGCCGTAGGTGAGTACTAATTTCTATTTGTTTTTGCTTTGACTCTAGCGTTCGGCGCCAGGCGGCGGCAGCGGGCAGCGATATTCGGGCATGTGAATCAGATTTGGGCATTTGTTTCGGAAGGGAGGGACGTCATCTTAGTGAGTGATGAAGTTTGACTGCATATACAGCGGGCTGCGATGTGTATGCTTCTCATTTGCGAGCGGATACAAGGGCAACTGGTCCCGCTACGCAGCGGTCGACCGCGAGGCTACGGACCCGGAATCTGTATTATTAACCTTATTGCAGAATGGCGAGGTCGAATTGCCTCTTCTCATCGCAAAAGCGAAGGAGCTCAGCATGAAGTAGGAAACGGAAATGAGATGGGCGCTGGCTTTGCACACATATTTTGGTGTCGTGACTCTGTATGCTGGCATGCCTGCAAGCGAATGTGACTGACGCAAGTGGTGGTGGTGAAAGCCGAGAGTGAAAGGATGCACAAAGGAGGAGGACGCCGCCAAAGCCTGTTTCATGTCCACAGATTGGATGATTCTTGGATGCTCTTGCTCATTCTCTTTCTCCGAGTGCCAGACTCGGGATGTTTGGACGTCCATGGACGAAAAGACTCGAACAAATTGGCCATTATGGAGAAGCCGGCCTCCAGGGAATATGTACGCGAATCCTCTCCTGTCGTCATTCACCCGGAAGCGCTGCAACCGATTTAGGAAGTTTGCGGCGACAATAATTCGGTCGAAAGCAGCACCACAACCGGTAGATCATGAGAAAGACTCTGAAATGTGGATTCCAAAGTCGTCATAACACTCCGAAGGACACATATATTTCCATCGGTCTCTCGGAAGTGCATGGGTTTTGAATCGCGTTTCATCGTAACTCTGAATGACGGCCGGCTGGCCGGGCTGGAGTTCAACACTTGTTTTGTGCGACACGGCACTTTCAATCTATCTGCGGACCAGAGCAGCCCTGATATAATACTATGCTCTATCATAGGTCTCATGCTTCGTCCATTTCGCAATCGTTCCGTGTGTGTCATTCCTTCATCGCGATGTTCTTACCTGAGCCTCTTGCAGTGACATCTGTTCGAAGCCACCGCTGGGCTCAACATCTGCCATCAGCCCCGTCTGTGCTTCTTCATCGTTTCGCCCGCCACTGCCTTCAGTCTGCTCCTTGGTCTCGCCTGAATTCCGCTGGAAAGCAACAACAATCGCGGATCCCAGGATCAAGCTCGAGCCAATTATGGACAAGATGCCAGGTGTGTGGCCAAAGGCCAGCTTCTCAAAGGCGATGGCAAACAGCATTTGCGTATAGGTCATGTTCGTGACTCGTGAAGATTTCTCGTAGGATAATGCAGCGGCAAGCAAGAATTGCTCGAGTTCGCTGTTAGCCGCGTCATGGTCGAGGAACGCCAGCAAAGATTGCTTACCATGACAAAACCACACACTCCAAGGAAGAACAGAAGTCCCCACTCCTTCACTCCAGAAGGCAGCAGAAAACCAATGCTGGGCAAAGCAAGCTGCATGACGATGCTGATGAATGTGCACCACACAGCGAAATAGTTGACGCTGATGAGCGGATGAGCTCTCGTCCCAATCCATCTGATTGTAGTGAAGGCGCCCGTAGCTCCGCAGACTCCCACAAGTGCAACACCTACACCAGCCAGACGTTGCATTGGCGTGACATTATCGTAATCGCCAGCATCTGGCTGAGACGGTGATGCATCGCCAGGACTGCCCGCAGGTGGCTCATCCGCTGCGTTGCGAATGGCATTGAAGAGGGACGCGGGATGAGCGATGAACAACACACCGACCAAAGAGACGAACGTCCCAATCATCTCAGCTCTGGTGAAAGGTTCGTTGATCAGCTTCGAGCACACCCAGCACGAGAGTCCAGGAGCAAGGAAAGTGATCACGACCGCATCGGCCAGAGGCAGATAGAGAAGCGAGTAGTACATCCCGAAGACGCCTACATGCATGGCGGAGACAGTCAGCGGCGGTCCCTGATAGAGCAATTCCCCTCGAACAACATACCAAAGAAGCCGAAGAAACCTCTGGCAACCAGCAGCCCGCGAACTTCGGGTGCTCCAAAAGGAACATGCGGCGTCTTGGCATAATGCATGTACGCCATGGCAAGAAGCGCTGTGATGCCCATGCGAGCAAACAAGATCTGGAAGGGATGAAGGCCATTTCCGTGGTTGCCCTCCACTTCCAAAATCCGCGTGGTAACATTCATCAAGACGCCAAAGAACTGAGCCAGTACCATGAGGAAGATGCCTTTGTTTCGAAACCACGATGCTCTGAATCTGGCACGCAGACTCTCGTCTTTGGGAAGTCCATCATCAGCCTGGCTCGTCCTGCTCGGCCTTCTGATGAGCCCGATCTGCTCGAATTCCTCCGTTGATAGTATCGACCAGGCGTCCGGTGATTCAGCACGAACAGGGCCAGCTGGAGGTGCGGAGAGAAATGATTCAGGCCCGCGAGTCGTAGCCTGCTGGTCCTCCGATTTGGCTGGATACGCTACCTTGGCATCTTCTCGACTGTGAGGTGGTGGCGAGAGGCTGACCTTGTCTCCCTCACCGCTGGCGCGTCGCGCGTTCATGACCACGCATCTCATCCCATAGGAGCCCGAGGACAGATGAAGATGTCGGAGAGGCGTGTTGGTGGCGAAGATCAGCAAATCGCGTGTGCAAAGATGCGGCCCCGCAACGAGAGGAAATGACAGAGAGGGTCAGCGAGGGTGGAGGAGGAGGAGAGAAGCATGACGGGAAGTGAAGTTGCATCGGTCATCGGATGCGTGCGAGGCGGTGGCTGCTTCTGCGCAGGCTGGCGCACGCGCGCTTCCTTCGCTGTCGTTCGCTCGTAGTCGGCGGCCAGCGGGGCGACCCACCCCACCCGCGCGTGCAGCACCAAGTCACCAACTGTGTAGAAAGGCGGGCGCCCGCCATCGGAGGCGCCTCCATTTCACGCACACCGCGAGAAGCGCATGCACTTGCACGTGTGCGGCCCGCGCCGGCAATGCGCGGCTCTGTCGACATTGCTGGTCGACCACTGCAGGATCCTGGTCCCTTTGCGGTCTGCTGGTGTGGAGGGAAAAGGTCATTCATCTGCAACGCCGTTGTCAATCCCACGCTGCATGTCTGACGGGGTGGTGTGTGGTGGAAGTCGACGAGTGCGGCACGGCTGAACGTTCGCCCGGGCTCGCCAAGCCTCGCTCTTCCCGCGGCTGCTGCGGACCCGAGGCGGTGGACACTTCACGTCTTTTCCGACACGCCTTCCTCACGCGCTCCCGATAGAGACACCGAGCCACGTGCAGATGCAGTGACGGCGCGTTCACCGATCCAGAGATTGCAGCACAATTCCGCGTCCCCCATGGTACCACCCGGAAAGTCCTTCGAGGACTACTATCGCGCTGTCGTGACAGCTCCTGGCTTCGAACACAGAAGCCCAGAAGAGAGGATCAACGCCATCTTGGCCATCAGATGTCCCGAGGACCCTCGTTTTCTCAGCCAATTTACAGAAGAAGATGTCAAATTAGTTTCATTCACCAAGCAGAGCGACACAACATGCAAGGCCGTCTTCAGCTTCAAGGCGACCCGATATTACTGCAATATCTCGGGAAATCTTCACGGCGGAGCTCAAGCTACCATATACGACCTGTTGACCAGTTTTGCAATGCAAGCGATTGGAATCAAGGGGTTTTGGTTGAATGGCGGTGTCAGTAGGACTCTGGAATGCACGTATCTGCGGCCAGCGCCGGAAGGGACAGATCTGTTGTGCGAGGTGGAAGTGCTGTCGACCGGCAAGACACTATCGCTACACAGAGGCATCATCAAGCGAGCAGATAATGGTGCGGTCATCAGTGTTGGAAAACACGACAAAGCCGCGGTGATGGTCAAGGCGGGAATTGATGTGCCGTCGAAGCTGTGAGCATAGCGACAGATCTGCCGGATATCAACCACGAATGACGGATCCACTGCAACATCGCCGAGCACCATGATAGACGCAACGATCGAACTCCTGGGCAGTACACGCGTCGAAAGCGATTTTCGGGCTATGGACACTTCTCAATACACCCTATCTGATAGACGAACACAGCCATTGCCATCCATTCGGTAGCGACAGTAAAACCATTTCCTTACTACAACGAGGAGCCCATCAGGGAAGAGAATCATGGTTGTGGCTGTGTTCCTGTTCTCGGCTGTTTTCGGCCAATAGCCTGGGTACAATGAAGTCAGTATCTACAAGACCCAAATCTCAAGCACAACTTACCATGCAAGGACCACAAGCTTCATTCTTTTTCGGCTCAGACCGGTTGCAGCCAAGGAAGCGATAGAAGCAGGGGTACCTTCCTCCTTGAGACATGGTTGAATTGGGTTTGCGAGTTTGCACGGGGCGGAGCTTGGGGAAGCGATGCTTGAGTGGTGGTTGCTTCGTGATGTTGTTGAAACTGGAAGGAAAGGACTGTTCGGTGATGGCTCTTTTATGCGGTCCACTGCTACTCAACTTCATTGTGAATGGTGATGGCCACTATTACTATACTTCGTGCATGATGCGCGGACGTCTCCATGGGGCGAATCTGCAATGCTCGTGGTTGACGCATTCACAGTCGAAGAGTACTGCATCATCGGACCTGCCTGACAGCCAATACTGTGTCCAGGAAGCAGTCGATCGATTGGACTGTAGTGACTGCCCCGTTTAAAGTCCTCCTTTGCAACACAATGCAGCCACGAGACGGTCGCTCGGCAACGCTTGGCTCCTACCTTCACTTCCCTCCTGCTTCACTCCGCCACGAGTCGAGTCTCACAATCGCCTGCGCCGTCGAACGCGACACATCCTCACACATCAACAGATCCACACTACAAATAATCGCTATCGTCTATCGCTATACAACAGAATCGAACATGTGTCGACACTTCAGACACTCCTTTTTGAACGCTCACTGCGATTGTCACCATACTGTATGGGGAGGACCATCAGCTCGTCTAGAAAGCTTCCCGGAAGAGCTCCTCTCCGCATCGTACCATCATTGTTGCCTCTACACGGTATGGAGAAAGCCTTGCATATCTACTTACAGCTTTCGGTGCGCAGCTGATCATTGCAGTTCACTCTTCCCAGGTATGGCGGATGGTAGGACCACCACCCAAGATTGGGAGAAGAAATACATGAAGCGCTTTCACGAAACGTAGCTCGATACGAGCTACGCTGCTTGGCAGGCGGCTGCCGATACTATATTGCCGCTGCTCCCCCAGTGACTCTTGGTTATCTGATCACCATTCCAGAGCTATGGAGGGCCTCCTGGGGGTGGCGAATCGATCTCATACAACCACCGATGGCGACAGTCCCGATGCAGGCTGCCGCAGCTACTTCGTCAACGACCGTACCTGATACTCAGAGCGCAACCGCGCAGGCGACAAACGCATCATCCACTCCGGTAGTCGATGCGGAGAGTGATGATACACAGGCGGCATCAAAGTCTGCTCTTGCAAATGACACACAGGATGATCATGCACAAGCAGCATCCGCATCCACGATCGCAACTGATGGCGAGAATGATACTGCGCCTGTGACGGCCATATCATCTGCTTCCGCACAAGTTGCACACGAGGATGCGCCCAAAGATACACGGAATGACACTGCACAGTCGATGGTCACATCATCCGCTCCCGCAACTGGTCCACAAATTGACGCCCCAAAGTTAAATCCCAAGCCTGCTTGGCAAATTCCGGAAAATGCCAGCTCGATGACCGATTCCAAAACTCCTGCAAAGGACAGAGACTGGCATATGCAATATCCCCCACTTGGTGAGAGCATGGCGATTCGCAATCAGCCGAAACGAGACCAAAAAAATACAGGTGATCGAACCGACACTCCAACTTCGGAGCGCGCTCCATTGGAAGATGAGGCAGCCAGCCACGCAGAAATCGCCCCGTCGCTTCCTGAGAGCGATCGCGAGCCAGAAGCAGCAGAGCCTCCATCTTTCAGCGGCAAGGGCTATGTGAAAGTTGACTTTGAGGAGCATCAGGGGCCGAAACCATCCAAAAGGGCTCAAAGAGCTGAGAACAAGAAGGAGAAGCGTCGACGGCACCAGGCTATACAGAGAGACTGAGATTGGTGATCGTAAATGGCGGGACCGAACCCTAGAAGCGTCTTCTACTGCGACAGCTCTCGCAGCCTCAGCTGCAATCCATTTTTGCCCATCGGTTTGACCGTGATGAACCCTCGAGGAGAGATCTCTTCCTTTTCATCCGCCATTTCGATGTGGAACCTCATGACCAACGCCGTAACGAGACACTTTTGCTCCAATCGAGAGAAGACCTGGCCAGGACAACTCCTCGGTCCATAGAAGAAAGTTAAAAATCGCATCGGATCCACATCTTTCACGTTCTCCAAGCCCTCTTTCGTGAGCCACCGCTCAGGTTTGAATTCTTGAGCGTCCTCGCCCCAGAGTTTCTTGCTACGATTGGTCGCCCATGGACAGAGCAAGACGAATTGATCCTTCGGTATGTGATGTCCCAGGATACTTGTCTCGCGGACGGACCATCGAGGTGAGATTGGTGCTGAAGGGTATAGACGTAGCTGCTCGCTAATGACAGCGTCGAGATAAGGCAGGCCGTCAAGATCTGTTGCAGTCATGGAGATATCTTCGACCCCCGCAAAATGGGCTTTGAGTTCGTCTCGTAATCGCTGTTGAATCTCTGGGTGATTTGCAAGGAGCCAGCAAGTGAACGCGAATGCGGAAGATGTGGTCTCGTGCCTGTGAAAGTCGTCAGAGTAAGTTTTCTCCGCAAGCCAAGGTATACTCACCCAGCAGCAAGAAAAGTCAACAACTGATCCACCAGTCCATCATCCGTAAACTCCCCAGACTGCATCAACACCGACAAAATATCAACCTGCAAATCTTTCCCACTGTCCATATCCCTCCTCTTCTGCTCCACCAACTTCCTACACAAAGGCCTCAACTGATACCTCCCCTCCGCGGCATTCCGAAACTTCGTAAAAAACGGCATCCACCTCGCAATCTGCAACGGCGGAGGAGCCCCCAAAAGATCAAAAATAATCCAAATCTGCGCCCCAGCTTCCCCAAAGACTCGTCCATACTGCAACGCCAACTCATGATCCGAGTTCCTCAACGAATCAAACTCCCTCCCCAAAGTCGCAGCACAAATAATATCAATCGTCGCTCTCGAAGCCCACATATTCAACTCTACCACTCCCGCATTCCGTTCATCTTCATCCTCACCCTCACTCACAACATCCAATTGACTTGCCAACACGTCCGCAAGCTCCTTCGCCTTCTTCCAGAAAACAGGTACCAAATTCCTCACATGTTTTCCAGAAAACGCAGGCGCGACACTTTTCCTTTGCATTTTATGCTCATCGCCTTCAACGACAATTAATCCACGTCCTGTAGTCTGTTCCAAAAACTTCCGTCCAATGTCCGGCTTGACATAATCGTACGCCCTCGTGACAAGAACTTCTCGAATCGCATCGGGGCTCGTGAGCAGAACGTGCGGAGTAGCTCGGAAGAAACCAGAATAATACATCAGTCCATCATTCGGGATTTCGTCGACCCATCTGAGGAAACAGTTTCCTCTGGGTTCTCCCCACGTAGATCTCGCATGGCCAAGCAAGAAAGTATCGCCAGGAGGAGTCGGCAACTGACGAAGTGGATTGTGCAGATTCCCAAGTATCAATTTTCCAATCTTGTACGCTGCATACAAATAAAGTAAGACAGGCAGCAAGAGAACTGCCTTCCCGCGTAGGCCCAAAGCAGCAAAATCCACGAATTGCAGCACAATGGCTAGCAACGCCGGCGGAATACTGGCATAAAGGACTGCGAACCCTTTGCTTTCGTAGATTGACATGTTGTGTTCTGTGTTGTGAGAAGAAGCGACTGCCTCGGCGCGTGGTGCTATGTATGTACATACGCGGCTTTCACGAGGCAAGCTCAGCTAGGTCATCCTTCCGATCCTTCATGAACCACTCATCTCCTGAGAGAGGCAGGTTCCTTGTCGCCGTCATCAGCTTTTGACTCACGGATCCTAAGCTTAACCAATCGAGGTTTCAGTCATAGGACCCTGGAGTTTGACGTCGCGTGGTCGTTTCGACGAATAATGCACAGTAGATGCAGCTTTCTTGTCGCTTCAACGCGTTCGCTCTACAAGTGTTCAGCTCGTGGCACGACATGTTAGTCATCTCCCCATCGTGAAGTATCTCCGAGGTGTAACACGACGCCCAAGGCTTGTTGCAGGAGGGGAAAGCGCTTGGCCTTGAAAGAGTGACGGACGAATTCGTGCGGCGGACGAAATGAAATGAAAGCAGATTGTAGGTGCAACGCTTCTTCTAGGTTCAATAATACGACTGCGCTGATGTCATGCTGAAGATTCTTTGTCGCTGCATGCTGCTCACAATGCAAGACGTGACGTGCATCTTCTACAGACCAATTCCTGTCGGCCGGGTAGTTCTCTGCTCTTGATTCCGCGCAACAGGCCATGCGTGTGATGCAGGCGGCTCCGTTCTTCTCTCATAAGTGACAGCGCTCATCTGTTCAAACTAAGCAGGCCCTCCACGTACTTTCTCGGATCGAATCCTATTCCGCCAGCAAGCGCCGATGGGCCCCAACCAGCGCCTGAACCGCCTGTGTTCTCATCGGACGTCGAAGTCGGTCGAAGAGTCAGCGCACTCCACATACTACTCGCAGCGCGACTACTCGTTGAGGACTTTACTGGAGCAGTGGTATCCGATGCCTTGCGAACGAGAAACGCAATGCGGTTCATCGACGGAGGCTTTTTGTGAGAGACTGTGGATGCGTATTTTGTTGACGGAGGAAGCAGAGTTCCTCCAGAGTCCTCTTTCGGTAGTGCTGGCGGAACGAACGAGGAGTCCTCTGCTGAGTTGGCAACCTTGGGAGAAGGTCGGTTTGCATCGGGTTGAACTTCTGCCTCCGGCTCGGACTCATCAACACCCTTTGTCGATGGCGGAAGCTTCATCCACACCACCCACCACCCGCGGCTGGTTTTGCTGGTGCGCTCATACTCCTGGGAGTTGCGCTTGACACTAGAAAGAGTGTTAAGAACTTGGCTGTGTACATTCAGGGCCTCGATCCTGTTCCATGTTGGCGCAGGTGTGTTCTTCTTGCTAGCTGATATGCCTTCAGCTGCAGGAGTTCCGGGCTCAGCAATATTGGGAATGCTCGTATGTATTGTGAGAAGCGCAGGATCGTAAAGCAGGTCATAGATAGGCGCTGGTTGGGCAATCTGGCCATTGCTCGACTGTCCACTGATGATGCTGGCCGTGTCCGATGTTCCCGCTTGCGCATCATCAATACGTTGCGCCACTTTCGTGTAGCTCGTCGAAGACAGCAGGGGCTTGTGTATGGGAAGCAGATTTTGGTGCAAGTCCCTGTAAAAGCTGGCCACCGCCAGCGAAGGCGTCCGATGCTGGAAGAGGAAGCAGTACATGAATGGGCGATGAACGTAGACCAGGACTCGACGACGTTTGAAGTCCTCCCAGCCCTCAATCTCAGAAGGTAAACCAGCATCGGACAACTTCCGCTGCAAAGAAGTCCGCTCTTCGTCTTCCAGTGCTGTCGATGATAGCTGCACATGGAGAGACCGTAAGACGTTACGCAATCCGCCGAAGTCTTCGTCTTCGAGATCCTCGACGGGCGCATCGCCTTCATCCGGAACTTCATCGAGATCTCCTCGCAAGCCAATGATAAAGTGTCCTTTCTCCTCCAGCCGCTTTTGAAGTTCAATTTTCGTCCGAAGTGTCTGGCCATCGGGCGAAGGCTCGAGCTGCGTCAAGGCGCTGTCACCAGTCTCCACGTTCTCTTTCTGCTTAGACATGCTAGAAGCTGCGTGTCGTTGCTGAGTCAACGTCTTCGAACTTGAAGTCGATGTCCTCTTAGGCGGCTCAGGTCGCTTCTGATTGGATTTCACCAGCGTACTAATCCCGAAGGTGAGATACTTCATGTACTGATCAGGCACACCGAGAGTGGTCTCATCGTTCGAGGTGCTCTCCGTAGTTGTGGCCTGAGCGTCTCTCGTAGCCCGTGTGAGCGAAGTCTCGGCTGCGCTGACGATGGGTGGGGGAATTCCCGGGCGCCCAACATCGCTAGATGCATCATCATCGACGAACGGGTCTCCAGGTCCATCTACTGCAGGAGGTGACTGCGGTATGCCTCTTGGCTGTCCAAAGTCCTTCGCTGAGGTACTAATTGGGACATCTGGTATTTTTGTCTTCGGATCGGACTGGTCGACAAAATCGAGTCCGAGATCTGGCACAGGCGTCTGCCGTTTTCTGCGCCTTCTTCGCTCACGCAGTGGATTGTCGCGCACGCCATAGGCATAATCGCCGTAGGTATAGATCTGACGCATCCACAACGACACGTTCCTGAGCGAAGGCTTCGTGATGGCTCCGATGCCTCCAAATATGATGCCGTCCGACGCGATGGGATAATTGCCCCCACCTAGCCATGGCAATGCTTCCGATTCGCTAACAGCAGCGGCTTCCTTGGATGGAGCAGGCTCGCCGAATCGAGCGGCCACCACGTCGACCAGTCCTTCGGTCCGCCTCACGAGGTCTTCGAGCACATCCCGCTCACCACTGCCCCACTCTTCCTCGCCCACGCCCATCCCGAGCTCGCCTCCGCTGGAAAGTTTGATCCCCGTGAAGATGTCGGTCGCAGGACTGCCGTGGAGTAGGACGTCCCATGTGCGGCAGAAGCGAGTCCAGAAGCGGTCCAGTGCATTGCAGAATTTCTCGCGTTGCATGCGAACAAAGAGCTGGGCGAGAGAAGGACCATGGTGCAGGGAGAAGATATGGTGCGCTTGAATGAGCTGCTGAATGAGTAACGCTGGTGGACTGACCTCCCGGGCGGAGTATTCGACATTCACCTTAGGCTCGGCCTTTGCAGAGCCCTTTTTACCCGTATCGGCAGTCGTCGAAGGTACTCCAGGCAATCTCGTGAGATCAATGGACTGTCCTGATTAGCCGGGCGTCGGATCTGCTCCAGATGTGACTTACCGCCAGCACCCACCACCCCGCCTCCAACTCGTGCAGCACAATGCGTGACTTTTCCGTGTCAATGGAATCTACAGCTTCCCTATCCGAGAAACTCCTATCTGTCCATTCAGTCACTCCTGCGCCATGCGTGGTGCCATGCCCATGTCCACGTACCGTGCAAAATCGATCATGCCTTGTGCCAAACCAATCTGCCGCAGCTTCTCATTCTCTTCCTCGCGGGTGGCATCGCCGCCAGCAGCGTCGCTACGCCCATTCTTCTTTACGGCAAGTCGTGCGTCATGGGCTTTGCGCGAGAAGTAGAAGACGGCCTGGTCCTTGAAGGTGTCATCGGTGAGGCCGAGGGAAGGGTTGTAGATGGCCAGGAAGGACAGACGTGCCGGCACGACTTGGGTGAGCCATTGTGGCGAGCTCATGTCCTCGGTCCTGGGGGAGAGTGGGTGCTGATGGTGGTGGTCGCGGGTGTCGGCGTCAAGATGCGGAGCAGGGATGCGCAATCAAGCTCCGAGACGGCGTCAGTGATATCTGCATCGCATCTCTTCACGGCAACATCGTCGTCGTCGATCCTCCACCGCTGCCTTGCGCATCAAAGGCATGAACGGGATGCAGTACTGGAGCAGGAACGAAACGGGAGGACGCGCCGCGATCATGGAAGTTGTTGCACGCGACTTGGCAATCGCGATCTCGGCCAGTCGCGCTGCAGTGCATGACTTCACTCGACTTGATTGCATGTCAGCCGAAACAGGACGACGACCATCATTATTCACCAGAATTCGTACATTCTTCACGATCAGAAGTCTTCACTTGATTCTCAAATCCGTCCACGACTCCTTCTCCAACCTCGTCCACGTTCCGGACATAATACTAGGCACGACCGCCTCTCCTACCAAAGTATAATGCGATCCCGACACCAAATCCTTCCTCAGGATCAATGGCCGACTCGCACCTAACAGAATTACAATCTCCTCGCCTTTCTGTAAACAAGAAGGACCAAGGCCCAAAAATCCCATCTTCGTCTTGAAGAAGTCCCGCTCTCGGCACTTGGCATTGTACTGGTGAATCTCAAGGTCCCGCGCTTGCGAATCATACTGCGTTCGCAGCCGTTTGACCTCCGCAATGCTTGCACATTGCAACACGTCCCGTCGCATCGGCGCTTCGGAATTTGCAGTATTCAGATAATATCTGTTCTTTGTTCGCCGCGCATATGCGAACAGATTACCCAGGTCACGAGCAACGAGAAAGTCCTGTTCGATTTTGACGTTTCCACTGGCGAGTGCTGGTGCAATACGGCCTGGCACGAAGCGCTCATTCGCCTCTGCGCGTAAAATCTTCAACCTCCAGCGCTATCGAACGTACTCCACGTCGCTTCTGACATCGCGATACCTGCTTTCGTGCTGTAGATACGCGAGATCATCGTCTTCTTGGCGCTCGTAGGACGTGACCACATCCCGCTCCGGTGGCTTGGTTCTACGTTCAAGATCTTCGACATAGCTTCTTCGACCCTCGAGAAGGTGGTCCAACATAAGACGACCGACGCTATGGTTGACATCCAGCCCGTGCTTACTCTGCCGTTTGTGCTCGCTGCAGTCGTACTTCAGTTTGTTTAGTATCTCGTCAATGATGTGGCCTCGTTCTTTCAAAGAATTGTATATCAGCGACCCATCGGGAGATTGCTCGTAGAGCGGAATGTCTGCAACCGTCGTTCGCCTCTCGATAGTGTCAAAGTAGACGCCTCGACAGTTCAACGTCCTAGGCAGATCATACTCTGCATCGATGGAGAAAAGCGGGAGCGGAGGTTCTGACAACCCCACAGCAGGGAGCTGCGGAGGCTCGTCGTGCAGTAGCCCTGCGTTGTTCTTGTGCGCACCAATTACGGCTCCTGTACCAAGTAGACAGGTCAGATCTGGGATCCACGTTGGTATGATAACATCATGCAATTCTTCCCTGCCGTAAATTGATCGAATGATACGCTCATCCAAGAGGACATCAACAGTGCCAGATTCCTGGATCAGATACAAGCAAGCGTCTTCAATGATACTGATGATACTTTTGCGATAGTCGGTCGGAGTGCCTGTGCAGCTCGTTGTGCCATGCCCAGCAATGCAAATACACGATCTCGCGGATCCGAACAATGTAAAGCACCAGTGATCGATACCAGTTGGCTGAAAGAATCCGGGACACTGTGCTGAAGGCTGAGAAATGGAGCCAGCGCATGGGTGGCGCTATCAAACAGCGCGCAGAAATGCGCCCACTTCACGGCATGAGGTCCGATGTAGACAGAAGGCGGGCGCTTCGAGAAACGAACCTCCTGTGCACACCATAGCCTTCGCCACCATACATCAGCACCTTCATCTGTATCGCTGTGCTCTTGCAAATGCTGTAAATCCAGACGCAAGTCCTCGACAGTATTCTCATGCTCGATCTCTGCAAGTCCAGGATGGACACACAGGGTCAAATCGGTGTCGCCCTCATCGGCAAAGCCGCGCGAGCATGTGGGACGCTCTGATTGCAGCTCCCCGATCCATATGACAGTCCTGAGCGCCGTAGAATATATTCGTCGCATCAGCGCAATCTGCTGATTGCGTCCATCGACATCGAGCTGATTGATGCACAGTGCATCGATCCATGTCAATCGGTCCCGATGGGGCATCCGCAGCCTATGCAGAGCTCGCCACAAATGCTCGGAGATCGGGAAGCCTTCCAAATCACCGCTCGTGATCATTCTCGAAGCTTGTTTCACGCCCCAACAGTATGACATTGCTTCGTACTTGGGTGGGGAGGCTAAGGTGTGGTGGTCCAGAAAACAGCACAGCGAAGTTCCGCGACCTCTCGCCATCCGCAAGATGCGGAACTCGTCCGTCCTCGACAGCTTTAGGTGGAATAGAGCTGCTGGGTTGGAAGAGTGCAATGAAGTGGTGATCACGCGGGGAATTGATTTTGGCCCGCCGACGCGCAGATAGTCGTGCGCCACAGGACTGGGAAGTAGTGGCAGCATTTCGCTGTTCCAGGCTTTGCTTTTGGGCGAATACGCGCTGATTTGAGGAGTCGGAAGTTGTGCCATAGTGCTTGGGGTGTGTCCACTGAATGTAAAGGAGGGCACGGAAATTGCAGGCGATGGCAGAGACAGCTCACTAAGTTCAGGCTCGATGCTGGAAGCAGACGAGAGCAGCGAACTGGCTCTAGCATCGAGACTGAGAAAGAGAGTCTCGACCTCCCGCAGCACTTCCGCCGCGCCACACCATCTCGAGCATGGTCGGAGCCGCGTGCGTGGGCTGGTCCAATGCGCCACCCCTCGACTCTCCCTCCGCAGCGTGATGTCCTCATGTCCACGAGACTGTACCAGTCGTGCAGCCATGCGAGGAAAGTACGTCGGGACAGCGTGAATACAACAGGGGCAACACCGCCGGGAGCTCGTTCTTCTGGCCCGACAAAGATCCCGAAGCCCTGGGAGCCGGCTTCGGGAGCGCAAGTTGCACTCCGGAACACGGCATCTGGCGCGACATACGAACAGCCAACTCGAACTCGGCAAGAGCGCGCAAGAACTTCCTCCAGAATGTCGACGACTCGGGTTGCAACGGGCCGGTCTACTTGTCGCAGCGCCCGGCTTCTTCACCGATTCCCACAACTTATTTGCCTCGAATGTCATTCTCCCGGCCCTTGCCCATGTCTATTGGGACGGCACGAACCATGACAAGGCTCTCGCCTTTAACTTGACCACACTCTCCGCTTCTGCTGTCGGGTAATTCGTTCTTGGCTACTTCGCAGACAAATATGGACGGCGCTCGCTCTATGGTATCGAGCTCATCATTGTCATTATCAGCACCGTCGGACTTTTGCAATGCTCGAATGGCTTTTCAGACGACAATGGCAACCACACTTGGGACATTGATGCTTGGATCATCTTCTGGCGAACCAGTAAGTTTGAGCTGTGCCAAAATATGGTTCGCGAACTCGTTCGGCACATATGCTCCCGTTTGATCAATCATTACCAGTCATGGGTCTTGGTATCGGTGCAGGTGAGTTAGACCCCACGTACAAAGGGGCTTTTTTCAGCTGACTTCGCTCCAGAATACCCACTCAGTGCCTGCATTGCAGCCGAGTGGTCCTCGACCGAATCCAGAGGACGTATGATCGCAGCGGTGTTCTTAATGCAACCTCTTGGGCAACTATGCGCCTATGGAGCAGGCTTGACAGCCTTGCGTGCCTTTGGCAGCTCGAAAGTTGAGATCGACAAACTATGGCGATATGTCGTCGGAATTGGTGCTTTTCCTACACTTCTCGCACTCGGGTTCCGACTATTTATGCCGGAAAGTGGCCGCTTCACCTACGAAGTGCGCAAGAACATCGCACCAAACGACGACAATGGCGTATTGCGATCCTCGGACGCTTCTGTGTCGTCTGCTGATGTTCGTAGCCCGGGAGAAGAATCGCCCGTCAATCAGTTCAAGTTCAGTGAAATATGGGATTTCTTGTACCATCAAGGACATTGGAGCGATCTTTTCGGCACCTCCATGTGTTGACTACTTCTGGACTTTGCATTCTGTGAGTCAAGCAGGACTACCTGTACGCACTCTTATCTGACTAGGCATTTGCAGATGGACTTGGCTTCAATAATCCATCTACGCTTGCTAAGCTCTGGACCTCGCAAGACTCGACCTTTCCGCCCGACGTACCGTACTGGTGAGTCAATACATTTCGCCAGAACGCTGTTCATGTCTAACTGCTTGCAGGTTGGAGACCTCTGGAATCGTGAACGCAACAATAAACGGCGTTGAGATCATAAATGGAACTTACTCAAATGGCACCGTCGCAGAAACCTTGGTCGGCACTGTTCTTGAAAGCAACATGCTTCGGGCCATCTACACCGTCTCAATTGCGTCACTCCTCGGATCCTTCTTGATCATCGCCACGATCAATCGCTTCAATCGGAAACACATGCTGACAATCACATTCTGCCTACTCGCTGTCGTGTTGCTGGCAGCCTTCGTCAGCTTCAAGGCATTATTCCATCAAGGCGGGCTACACGTGGTGCTGATCATGTTCTGGGTGATCATTTCCTTCCTCTTCAGCTTCGGCCCTAATACTCTGACGTTCATCGTAAGTTGGCCATAGCCTTCATTCGAATACAACCTGACATGAGCCCAGATACCAGCTGAAGTCTTCCCAGCGAGATATCGCTGCACATTTTACGGCATCGCCGCAGCAATCGGCAAGATCGGCGCCGTGCTCGTACAGATCGTGATCCTACACGTCCCATCAGTCGGCAAGCCCAACTCGTCGGCCATTCGCTGGCTCCTGCTGTCGTTCGCAATATGCATGATTCTGGGTGCATTGTGCTCGCATTACTTCGTGCCAGAAGTCCAGCGGCGATCAACGGAACGAGATACAAGAAAGGATAGAAAGGGCAACAGTCGACCCGCGCCACCCTATGTCAACATTCCTTTGCAAGAACTCCCGTTGCCTCGACGATCGAGGCAACCTCGTCGTGCTGGAGGAGAGGAGCTCGGCGAAATTCAGGTGAGGTCAAAGTGAAAGACAGGCTATTTGCCTCGGATCATGTCGCGTACATACGACCACACCAGCATATACAACAATATATGCTACACGCCGTACAGTTACCCTCACTAGCAAGTAGTGCCATTCGGCCAACGCTAAAAGCGCGGCCATTTATGAGTGGTCTGGTTCCAGCTTCCCGCAAACGGCCGCCGCCAAAAGCTGAATCTTCAAGCGTTCAGCCGTGGAAGAGGATTCGGAAGGATCCCAACCCTTGTGTGTGTGCTCAAACTCGCCACACATACCCAGTCATGGCATTCCACGGTCCTCTGGAAACAATGGCACTCTCGTCCGGACCAAAACAAGTCAACAATAATGGGCCTGGAGAATCTACAGCTTCACGTCTAAATCACCTCTCATGCGCTTTCCCAACAATAATCAACACGAAAGACTTCTCCTTCCAGCGCCCGGATGTCCAAGAACTAGCATCTTGCATATCTATTGACTGGGCCGGGACCATGGATACGCAACCACAGGGAGTGACTTGGTCACAACAGCTCAAGCTCTGGAAGGCACGAGCCGCAGAAATGCCGAATGTACGATTTGAAATCACGCATACGAATGTGGATCTGGACGAAGCGAACGGTGTGGCGACAGTGTGGATGGAGATGGAAGTGTTGGGGATGAGAGATGTGGTTCTCGGTGCTGTGAATGAAGTGAATTGGAGGAGAGTGGAGCATGGCAGATGGGAATGTTTTCATACGAAGGGAATGAGAGGGAGTCCGGGGCCAGCATTGAGTGTTTGCTTGTTCTGGCATTATCGTCGCAACCCTTTCGAAGACTATAGAGAGGTGGAGCATATCATGCGTTTGGGAGCGTAACATCCAGCGAAGTGTCATCAGATTAGTCCCGCAAGCTGCCTGTGGTGAGTTTTGGAGTTGATGAGCTTCGTGCGAAGCCATAGTCATACGAATACATCTCATCCCAATCTATTTCGCGTGTCCATTCGCCGGCGACGTCAAGTTGTTTTGTTGTTCCGAAATCGGTACAATCAGCTTATTGTTCACGATAGGAAGTAAGCTTCGCGCACTTTGTCTCGCACTTTGCGCCAAGATGGCGTCCATTACAACCAGGGCTGCCATCGACTCGACAATTGGCACAGCACGAGGAATAACGCAAGGATCATGTCTGCCCTTGGCCTCGAGCACGCCCTCCTCTTCATCGTATGTGGTAGTTTGCTGTGCTTGCCCGATCGTAGCAGGAGGTTTGAAGCCCACTGTGAAGAAGATTGGCATGCCGTTTGAGATGCCTCCTTGAACACCACCGGAGTTGTTGGTCTTGGTGGTCAGTCTCGGACGAGAGCTTGGGTTCTGTGCTGCTCCGCTTGCTGAAGGAGGCACAGCCGGGGCTTTGACAAAGGGGTCGTTGTGAATGGAGCCTGG
>PNEN01000253.1:690-16727 GCA_002933655.1 Cercospora berteroae | reverse complement strand
ATGCTCAACATTGCATGTGCGAGTTTGGCCTAACTCTTGTCAGCAGATCTGAACACGAATTTGAGAAGCCCGATGCAACAAATCGTAGAGAATTGGTTGCTGACATCGAACACAAACTTACCTCCAACTTATCAAAGCACGGCTCACCCAGCCCAGAAGGACAATTCCTGATCACACATGTGACTGTGCCTCCAATACTGTCGTGCTTGTCTCGATACTCCCCAATGAGTTCCTCCATACGCTTCGCAGCTTCTCCATTCGGACATCGCACAGGCAAGAAAGAATCAACCCGCTCTCTCGTCACACCTTCAATCAACTTCAAGAACTCCGGGTTCGTAGAAGGACTAGGATGCGTCCTCGTTGAAGGAAAGAGATGTTCTGGCCCAACACTGTTCGTGAAAGCCACAATCTCCACTCCATGTGCAACCTTCAGATATTTCTCTGCCACGCCCGCAGCAGCCACACGTCCAATGGTCTCACGAGCAGAGCTTCGCCCACCACCAGACGAAGCCTTCACCCCATACTTCTCCAAATACGTCCAATCCGCATGTGAAGGCCTCGGGAAATCATCCATAGGTCTCTGAGGCTTCGCACCAGCCTCTTGTCCATTGAACGTCGCTCCATCCTTTCCATAATCTTTCGGCCTCTGGTCCTGGTTCATGACCCGCATGCCAATAGGTGTCCCCAGCGTCACACCAAATTCTGTGCCACTCTGGATCTCCACCAGATCTTTCTCATCGCGAGGGGTAGTGAGAGCGGATTGTCCGGGTCTTCGGCGTGTCATCTGTGGTTGGATGTCCTTCTCGCTGAGCTCCAGGCCAGGTGGAACACCGTCGACAATGCATCCCACCGACTTGCCGTGGGACTCTCCATAAGTCGTCACGCGGAAGTAGTCGCCAAAGGTTGACATTGTCGCTGAATCCTTGTGGTGCTCGTGAATGAAAGTGGTGGTTTGGGTGGAATGGTCTTTGTACGTGGAACGAGCCCGCACGATGAGTCGTCCTGCCATTGACGTACCCAAACTTTTTTGGAGGGTCAGTCAATTATTTCATGACTGACTGAATCAAAATTCCATGGGTCGCTGCCCGATCAAGCAACAGCGCTCCAATTGGTTGGCGGCAGCTTAGCGCTAGTCGAAGTTTTTGGGACATGGTGAATGATTCATCGTCAAGGCTCTGTGATTGGCTGAGCTCAGCTTAACGCTAGTGCATATACCCAGATGGTGAATGAATTCGAGCGGCCCGTGCTTTGTGATTCACCTCCCTGCAGCTTCCGTCATCGCTTTCGAACAACCTTGGCAGGTGCTTGCACACTTCTCACGCGACATGCTGGATGCGCTTGAGCCGTTGCGTCTTCAACAGAGCACTCAGCTGCTTGTCAGCCTAGATTGCTCTCGCCGATACATACCTTCGCATTGCCATGGATACTTCTCCGTCCTCGCTAAAATTGTTGGAACGCACCTGACGTCGAAATATGTCAAAGCGTATACAAGGTATCCAACCTCACTCATGAATCGAAATCAGGCAACCAGAGGCAAATGAGACATCAAAACGGGAACTAGAATGAAGAGAAGACTATGATCTATCATTGTACCAATTCTTCGAAAACTACACGAAGGCTATCCCGTCAGCAAAGTAATCAAACACACACCCTGCCCTGTGCAATCACTATCTCCTGACCGGACTCGGATCAAAGTGGCGACAGCGCTCGGAAGCTGGCCCTATTCAGCACGATCGTGCTTCGTGCCTGTGAGGAGCTGCCTTCCGACATTACTTGACCTCACACGTAGCCTAATGAAGCGGACGTACCCAGACCTGCCGGACTCCTCCCATGGAACTTTCAGTCTCTCCTCGAAATCCTGAACCCTGTGCGCACATATGGTCTTCTCTGACTCCCTCTCGTGCTCATGCCAGAAACACCACTTCTGCAAGTAGTCGTCCTTCGACTCGTAAGGTGGCACCAAATGTACATCGCATGAAATCATGCCCCTGATGACTCCGCCACAGAGCCTGCACTTTCGACATCGACGCCTCGATGCTCCACATGCAGCCTCGAAATCAGAAATGAGATCAGACGCGATCTCAACACCGACGAGTTCGGCGAGACTCTGCTTCTGATAATCTGTGAACACTGCGTTCTCCTCGTGATTCTCGGCCACATCGTAGCAGATGAATCGAATAAGCGGAGAAGTGCGAGGAAGATTTTCGTAAAGAAAAGTGATCTCGGAAAGCTCGGGGTATCCGTCGCCAGAGGATATCTCGAAGATGATCTGTTCGATAATCAGTCTCCGCAGCATACGGGTGTCGAACCTATCTGCAAAGACGTACAGCTCGGACAGAGTCTTGAAGGGCCACGTCGTTGGATCATTTGCTTCACTGGTCTCGCCGAGCAGGTCGGCAGGATTTTGAGGTAAAACAAGTCGTGAAGTGTAAAGCCAACCAACAAATGTCTTGAATGTCCAGATTGGAGTATCCCCTAACGTGGTGGTAAGTGATTTACTCTCGCTGAACTGTCCCTTGAAGGTGGCTCTGAAGTAGTTGGAGCGAGTGCAAATCAGTTCGCGGGGAATGCGGAAGGTCTGAGACTCATCCCCGTCCACGACCGTGATATTCACCATTGTTGGTTGGTAGAGCTCTTCGAGATTCATGTCTGGCACCTGGCCGACAATCTCAGGGTGAATCCCCATTTTGAAGTTGAGTTTGTGGCTAGCGAAAGTGTTGTTGCTGGTCTTCTCTGTGGGTAGTCTGTGACTTCAGAGATCTTTCTGTTGGTACTGCTTGTATTTGAATTCGTGAGCTCGAGCATTGGAGCCGCAAAGCGTACTTATGTACACATCTCTGACGGATGGTGGCCAGATGCATACCACACAAAAGAGACGTGCTTCTTGCACAATCGTCTGTGCAATCTTTGGGATCAAAGTATGACTGACAAAGAGTTGCACATTAGCTCGTGTCGTGAACAATGCGTTTGTACAGCCACCTGGACAGACAGTGTGCAATGCCATCTTTTCTCGGAACAAACAAAGGCGTTGTGATGACCAAGATGTTCTGGTTTGCTTGCATGATAATGTAGGCTGTCGCGACCGCGAAGTGCAGTAGACTGTAAATTTCAGGTTCAGGTGAGAGTGGGTGGCGATAACTGGCAGCAACGGCTGTCTCCCGGGTCGCCTGCAGAAGGAGCGCACGTTCAACGAAAAGGGAAGGCGCCCATCAATTCAATCATTTCTCATCATTTGAGATTGTGATATACTACGACTAAGTAATACTTGCAGATCGACCTTCAACTGACATTTTACTCAAAGGAAAAAAAGGCGTTATTGTGGCCTTGCAGGAAAAACGCCCCAGCTATGCATGCATTCTTCAGTCCAGTCTGCTCGTGCAAAATATATCCGGCCGGCCGTTCTGTTGCCTTGTAACGTACAATTTTTTGCAATCTTTTTGTATTCCCCATCGAACAAGCAACCAATAACGACTTATCCTGGCATGTTCTCCAGGAAGCCTGCCGTCCGTCCGGGAACGCCACGCTGGGTTTGAAACAATATTTGACATACGAAAAGCTGTGTGGCTGCGGAATCGCGAGCTCACGGGTGTTGCAAGTGGTCAGCTCATTTGAAGAGCGTCCAAATCGCGTTGACTTTCTTCGGGCGTACTTGGTGGCAGCGGAGACATCCACTATCGTGCCCGAGCACCAAGATCAGTGCTTCCATTGCCCGTTCCTCTTCTCCTCTCTGCTCTTTGCTGCGCGGCGAGAGCAGTCCGAGTACCTGCGCTAGGCGGCAGATGTGTTGGGGTAAGGTGTTGCTCCCCACTTCCTGCTCGCCCAGGCGAAAGTAATCTGTCATTGTCGGGCATCAAGCTCATTCGACTGCTCCGACTCGCAGGCCGTTGATGATTCCCGATATTACTTCGCTCGCGATGGAGAGGTGGTACTCGACTAGAGCTTCTTGAAGCAGAAGACCCAACAGGCATCGACGCCAATGCATTGAGCGAGGCTAGCGAAGAAGACGAGCCTGTGCTGCTATCCCGGCTCATCGGTCTGGTAACGTTGATTGCGCTCTGCCTTCGATCGAGTGTCGGCGGTATGAGGTCGAAGTAGCTTCCCCTGTTCCCCAGCGAGGGACCTGCGCTGAGTGGATTTGCGAAGCTGCCCGACGGACTCTGCGATACTAGAGGCGTGGGAGGCGTCATCATACTCATGCCACTCGAACTGCGACGCGACATACCGTATCCAGTTCCAGGTCTCGCAGGGGTAGGCACAGGTCTGCTGTCTGCGAGTTCGCTGCTCTTTACCAGGTCGTTTGCCATCTCGCGTACTAGGATAGCCGGGTCGTGGCGAGCAAGCTCCTTCACAGAGTCAAACAGGCTGTATCGCCGTAATAGAGAGCCACCTTCTCCCATTGTGCCGTGTTCAATCATGCCTTGGCCCTCACAGGCGTCACATATAGTGCGTATGACACGCAACAGGTTGAGTCTGACCAATGCCTTCTTCGAGTGCATCTTGACTGCTGCTCTTTCAAAAAGCATTCGATTCGCCAAGCTGGCAGCAATAGCAGGACTCAGACGGAGTAGCTTCTGCAAAGGCTCCAGTAGGTTTTCGAAGGCATCTGCCTTGCTCTCGTTGAAGCATTGCACGAGCGCCTCGTCAAATCGGAATGATGGCTCAAGAAGATGTTCCTCCACTTTGGCAGTCTCCTCTTGCAGCCAGATAAATATGGCATCCAGTGCTGTGACTGCCCAGTATTGATCGGCGAGCAATGACACGTAGAACTGTAGACCTTTGTTCTGCCATAAGATTTTGCGGCCGACCTTGCCAGAATGTGCCATGTCACAGATGATTGGCAGAGCAAACTCCTTGAGAGGACGTTCGGTCTTGACAATCTTCTGTAGTAGAGGAATAATGCCTGACAGAGCGGCATCTTCTTGTCTTCCAGTGCTGAGTCGACAAAGATTGTACATCGTCGCTAGGATCTGATTCGAGATGTCGCGGAAGTGTTGCGCACTGGACGCTGATTTGCTGTGAGACGGCATACTCGAGCCGAGCAAGTCAGTGAGGACCTCAATCGCATTGCTGTTCTGCAACGCGTCCAACGTCGTCGAAAGCATACTCAAATTCTTGATGAATTTGAGCATCACAACTTGGTTGCCAGGTCGCATTCGTCGTAGGTCTTTCAGCACCCGCTTCAGAACCATGCGATCAGCAATGAGCTCTTTGACATGATTTTCTGCTTGGCTGAACAGCAAAAAGATGTTCACCACTCGAGACTCTACAATCTCTGCAAGCTCTCGATCATCCTCGTCCAACACTCGGTTGAGGACCAATGACAGAGGGTAGAGCACGGCACTTCGCGAGAGGATGCGGCAAAAATCGTTTTTGGGTGTCGGACCTTGAAGCTCGAAGACAGACCAAATGCCGTTGACGCCGACGAGAACCAGCTCGCGACCAGCTTCGCTGTCATAGTCTTCTTCCAAGAACTCCACCAGCACATTCAAGCCACCGCACGAGATGAACATTTGAAGCGTAAGACCCGTGTTCTGATACATCATTCGCACGAAGTTCGCCGCCTCCAGCCGGATCTCTGTGGCGTACTTCTTGGAGGCGAATGATGAGATGATGGGAATGCCGCCCACGAAGCACAGGTTCTCCTGGGCTTCATTGTTGTCAGAAAGGATCACGTTCACGATCCTCAGAAGGCGGAGAATGATGAACGATCTCGTGGTTTCTGACAAGATCTCCAGTATCGGCAGCATGCCGTGACTGCTGACAATCACGTTCTTGACATCAGGACTCTCGGCCAGAATGACTACCAGCTGATCCACTATCTCGGCCAGTACGTCCTCGGGCTGTCCGGCTTTCAGATCGGAAACGAGATTTTCGACAACAGCACAAAGGCGAGCATGTTTGTCGCGAGCGACGTTGGATTCGAGGTCAATCTCGTCAAGTTCCTCTTCCAAGGCCTTGAACGGGTCTTCCTCGTCCTCATCGTCGTCGTCATCGCCCCACGTCACTGAATTCGTCAATTTCAATGTGCCACTGGCTTCGCTACTGTCAGAGGATTTTGGGCTGGAGCGACGAATGTGGCCCAGCTCTTTGGCACCCTGAAGGCTGATTAGCTGTTCATCAAAGACCAAATCGGTGCCAAAGTCTTCGTCGCCGTCGTCCTCGGCATACTTCTGAATTTCCAGACTCGATCGATTTCGTCGCATGGCGGCAGCATCGTGGACAAGCTGCGTGGGCGTATGTGTCCTTCGCCTTCGCATGCTACCATTGACTTTGGTCTTTACATTGAGATCCCGAGGGTTGTATTTACGACTGGGCGAGAATCCTGCAAGTTTCTGAAGAAAAGCATCCTCATCATTCGGTACCAGGTCGGAGTAATCCTCTTCCTCCTCTTCTCGGAAGCGTTCCTTGTTGGCGGATGCGGGCTGATGAGGCTTCACGATATGCTTCGTCGGTGTTGCTCGGGGCTTAGGGATCGCACTAGTCCGTGAAGCTGGTTTGAGTATCTGCGTTCTCGGTTGCGAGTCCTTGCTCGGCTTGCGTTCATGCTTGCTGCTGGCTCCACTTCGCTTCGGAGCCAGTGCCGGTGGCGGTTGGTTCCTGATTTCTTCTGATGTCGCGCGAGGCGGATAGTATGGGCGCACGGTCTCAAGGGCACCGCCGTCGGCAAGCTGCAATGACGAGCGTACAGTCAGCTCGCCCTGAAACTCACCGTCCCAGTCTTCAACCTTGCCATCCGTTTCTGGAAAACTCTCAGCATGAGCGTACTGTTTAAGCTTTTCGGAGCTAAACAGGCCGGCAACCTGTGGCTTGAGATGTGCTGGCAATTGAAGACCAGCAATTCCTGTTGTCAGCGATGCAAAGTCATCTTCCCAGTTGTCGCTGTGCGCCTCGTCGGATGACGATTGAAACGCTTCTGGTCCGTGAGACTTTCGTGAAGCAAGTCGAAATGCAGGCTTTGACTCGGGTTTGACTCTCGTGCCAGCGACGCCAGGTTTGGCAGAGCTTCGTGAAGTAGGTCTGGACGCGACTTTACTGGAAGGGCGTCGGCTGCTTCCGTTCGATTGCGAAGGGGGCGGACTGGCTTTCAACGCCTCGTTCCATTCCTGCACACTTTTGACAGCTTCGGTGTACTCTGTCGGCTTGGCCTTGTTCCCTTTCTTCGCCGACACGATCCAAGGGTGCTTGAGCAGCTTTTTGGCCGAAACGCGCAGGTTGGGATCCTTTTGAAAGCATTGCATTAGGAAGTCTCGCACGAGCGGGCTAGCACCTTCTGGAAGGGGTGGATGATCATCGTTGACGATGCGGAACAAGGCGGGCATGGGCGCGAATTTGGAGTAGGGTGGCTTGCCATCGAGAAGCTCAATTACCGTGCAGCCAAGACTCCAGATGTCGCTCGCAGTGGTGGCGCCGGATAGCTCGATGACTTCGGGGGCCATCCAATATGGTGTCCCTACAACGCTGCCCTCGGCTAGACCCGACTGCTTTGTGGCAACACCAAAGTCGGCCAATTTGATCAAACCCTCCTTGGTGGTCAGGATGTTGGCACCTTTGATATCGCGGTGAATGACACCCTGTTCGTGAAGAAACAGCAGGCCTTGCAAGACCTGAGAAATGTACAACGCCACCAGATTCTCCGGGAATTTCCCAAAGTTCTTGCAAATGCTGTGCAGACTGCCCTGTTCGCAGTATTCCAGAATGATGTAGAGAGAGTCGGTTGACTTGACAAAGCCGTGGTATTTGACGATGTTCGGGTGATGGAGGTTCTTGAGCAGATCGATTTCTTGCATGATGACATTCAACTCGGCCTTGGGCATATCAGACAGGCGGACCTGCTTGATGGCGACTGTTTCCCCTGTCGACCAGTTGAGGGCGGCGTACACACTTCCAAAGGCCCCTCGGCCGAGGCATTGGCCCAGTTGCTGCAACATGTCAGTGAGTTGATCATCGTGTTCATGCACAGCTGAAGTGCAGCGAAAGGCAAGACGTATGGCGGAGACATGGTCTCTTGCTCGACCTCACGTCTTGACCAATGTGCTGGTGGCACGTACATAGTCCTTCAAACCCTCGACTTCCTTGGCGGTCCGTTGTGCTGTCCCATCCTTGCTGGGCAGCTTGTCGCGCATTGCCAGCGCATGTGCAGCGCTACTCCCTCTCCGAGTGGAGCGCGTAGGAGCAATCTTGTCGCCATTTTCCTTGTCCGAGCTGCCTCTGACTTTGGCACTTCGTAGCACTCCGCTCCCGCCTACACTCGACTGTTTGGGTGTCGCGTGTGATCTTGCCTGAGCGACGCCGGTGTTGACGCGGTGCGAGGTCGACGGTCTGCTGGAGTGCGAGGGTGTGCCATTGGGCGACAGGGGTGGGGGCATGGTGGTCGGGGCCCACTACCGTCGGCGGAGGGCAGAGGACTGGGCGGACGGGGACGACATGAGAAGGCGGGCGGTGAAGGGCGGAGCGGAGGAGGGAGAGGTGGTGGGCTGGTGGTACAGGCGGACGCCGCTCATGATATTGTGCCCCGTACGCACGGCGGTAATGTGCAGTCGTTCAGCCGCGAACTGGCGGCAGCGGCGAGGCAATGACGCTGGCTGAGGGCGAAGGCACGCGACTCCTCTTTGAAGGACTGCAGGACTGCACGTCCGCCCGCTGGCTGGCTCGCTGTCCGCCGGCGCCGTCGACGTCGCGCGCGCGCCCTCTCCCTCAGGCCGCAGTCCACTCGCGGGTGCCAGCGCGCGTGTCGTTGGGCCCCTCGAAGCGTCGCACGCTCGCAGAACCCGGTTTCACAGGCGCGTGTGGTGGTGATGCACGGGGAGCACCCTGGCCGCGCGGAAAGTGCTGCAGCTGGGATCGCGAACTCAATCTCCCCGCGATGGAAATATCCATCCCCGTCGAACATCATCACGCCCAGATCGACCCGGCTGCTGCCCCTCGCCCGCGCAGCAACATCTCGCGGTGCCTTGCATGTTCGACGGACAGCGGTGCGCGGCTGTACCCCGCTGCCTCGCCCCCCTCCGCCGCCTCACCGTAAGTCTCCCATCACTCCTCTGCACTCTCTACAACACCCTCCTCGCTCCAACGCCACGAGGAAGCCCGATCCATCATGTCACTGCCCCGTCACAGAGCGATCGACCTGTAGATCAGCTCCACCGACCGAAAATGCAAAGGCCGTGCACCGTCTTCGCTCGCTCCATGAGCAGAAGCCGTGATCTCTGCACAAGGGCCTCGGGCGCCACTTCGATATCTCACCTGCTTCCCAGCTGAGCAGATGGACTGATCGTCTGTCGAAAAGGCATAGCGGGCGCCTCCAGCAAGTGCTCGATATCATGAAGGCAGGCACGACAGCAGATGCAAGGGCGTCACTCCTAACGTTGTCGACCGAGCTGCGGGACCAAATACTGCACGATGTCTGCCTCGAACGTGTTCCGGTCCGAATTCCAGTGAAGGGCACGCCAACCCTCATCGGACCTGTTACGGCCAAGGACGAGTCATGGAATCAGGACATGTACTGGGATCCTGCCCAGGGTACCTGGCGTTTGCAAGACCCGAAGAGGCATGTCACTGAGAAACCGAAAGCTTACTTGTTGCCTGGCAATGGCGAACCTCCATATCGCCTATTCAGCAAGGCGCCGATTGCGCAGGTCAACAAAGTCTTGCGTGCGGAGGTATCGCGTTCTTTGCCTCTTGCTTCCATTGACATTGTAACTCGGGTCGAGAAGTTTGACTTTTCCCACATTCAGACATTCTTCGCAACCCTGCCAGCTTCGAGGCTCAAGGACTTCGTTGTACAAGAGGATGGCAATTCCACTTGCGCGCTCACCATTTACATCTCCCGGCCGCCAGATGGAAGCCTTGGACGCTCTTCTGCAAACCTCGAAAGCTGGCTCAAGTTCATCGATACTTCTTTTCCCTTTCCTGGCAGGGCTCCAGAGCTTGCCACTGCCTACCGCTTATTTCGAAGCCCTTTCGCCGAGCGTGTCGGAGAAACACTGTCAACTCTGCCTCTGTTGCAGATGATGTACAACAAGCATGAGGGGCGAGATCCAGGTCCTGGAAAACTTGATCTGTACAAGATAATGCATGCTTGGTGGGCACGATGGAGAATCGAAGGCTACCTCATCGATGGTTGGAATATGGCCAGGCACGCAAGTCCAAACGATCTCAAACTACCTGGACTTCGCAATTTGTCCAATAGGTAGGTTATGGCCAGGGCTGTGAATCAACTTACACGTGTGCATCAGATCTTACAGTCACGGCCCCGATCCTCGTGAACATCGGTAGAAGCCTCTGACGAGACCTCGTGCGCAGCCTTTGCGTGCTTGTATATTTGGAAAGCTGCTTGGCCGTCGGCTGCTTCCTGGAGGGGAGGTGTCTGTAGCGGGGTTTAAGCTATCTTGTGCTGGAAAGAAAGCCACCGCTAGCCATTTAAGATTGATGCCGGCTCGCAGATCCATCTGTGGCGTTCCAGACAAAGCTACCGATTGACCTTCATTCATGTCCTCACGAGCAGCTGCGGTGGTGGACGGTGAGATTGAGTGGTTACGAAGTGCTTCAGACGGCATACAAAGTTCTCTCTGTCGTGTAGCTTTTGCGATCCTGTTGACTTTTAAGGGCATGAACAGATGGGTGCCACATTGCATACTGTCCAAAGACGTGCATTCGTCTACCATGTATAACGAAATCTAGATTCCTCTATCCACGCTACTGTGAGCTCGCGCCGGAAACAGCCACAATGACGGAAGAGCCGCAGACACCGCCCTTACCGTCCTTCCACAGCATCGCCATAAAGCTACCCATAGCGACCTCTTCCACATCTCCATTTCGCTGGTTGCACTTCACAAATCGCCTGCCATCGAGATCCCGACGACTCTCAGCATGCTCTCCGGATTCGCAGTCGCGCTGCTCGCAGCACGCGCCGCCGCCATCGCTGGCAACGATCACCTCGTGTATGAAGCAGAAGGAAAGCCAGGTGTACAGGCTCGCCAGACGACAGATGGCAGATTCACATTCTACCAGATTAAGACCGCACTATCTGGTCCATGCGACATGGCTTACAATCCCGTCGATCGCCTTCTTTACGGTGAACAGCAATTCATCAATCAACTATTCAGTATCAATCCAGCGAACGGCGCAGTGGGAACACGAGATCCCATTCACTACTGGAGCAAGTAATACCACAATTCCAATCACTGTTCCCAAGCCTGTGGGCGACCGCACAGCATTTTCGTGTGCCATCCGTGAAGGCGCTGATGGAAACATGTCCGTTGCAGTCCATGAAATTGCCACCCCGCGGAACTAACGATCATCAGATATGCCAGCAACGGCGTCCGCAATCAACTCGTCCAACTTCGCACGCGTGACAAGCGAATCCGGATCTTCCAGAACCAACCAAACGTGCTCGGCAACCTCTTCCCATTCAACGACATCTACACCGATGCCCAAGGCATGTGGGTCACACAAACCACCGGCAACGTGCTCCAGTACTTTGATTACAGCCAGCAGCGCTTTACTCAACAGTACACAATCCCAACACCACTTTCCCTCCCATTAGGAGTCTTCGTTGCCTCCGATGGTCTCGTCTACGGTTACGAAGTCATCGAAAACAAAATATTCACCTTCAATAAGAGGACGAGGCAGTTCCGTGCATACCCCCTTCCAGTCCCTCTCATGACACCTTCCGTCGTTCGAGCAGAGAAGAATGGCTGGGTGTACTTCACTCTTCTCACAGGCAACGGCATGGGTTCGTCTTACTTATCCTATCCCCCTCCATTGTCAACACAGCTAACAAATCATCTTCTCCAGGCCGCATCAACATGCGCTCCCATAAAATCAAACTCTACCGCACAAACCAAGACCCAGCTTTCGGCTCCGTAAACACAGGTCCAGCCTCCGATGGCCGAGTCTGGATGTCCTACTTTGCCTCAAACAATCGTCTCGCAGGTTTCGACGACAAGACTCTGACTTACACCTACGTGGACTTCCCGGGTGGATTCCAACAATTCCAAATTCCAGGTCTTGTGGGGTCGATCCCGCCATATCTGAATATTGCCGTCAACTATCGACCAGGCAATGCGCTTTGGTTCAGCAGTCCGACGTTCAATGCTGTGGGGAGGTATAGTCTGTCGAATAGAAAAGGCAAGAGGGATGAGTTGGTTGAGGAGGCGGAGGCGGCTTTTGAGTCGTAGGATGAAGTTCGCATTCACGGATAAGCTGATCCGATTATGAGATTTTTGTCTGAATCTGTACACACAACTGAACCAAGGCCGTACCCATTTTACTCACTATGGTAATCGCCCTCACCGCCGCGGATGTCCCAGCAGGTGAACTCGTATTAGCAATGTCTTCAACAAATCACCACTGGCTCCAACAAATACGTTCTTATCGATACGAACTGACACTCGGGGCGGGGCGCGAACACAGTCACGCTGGTATTGGGGAGTTTACGTTCCTTGAGAGGTTGCTTGCATGCTCCGAGGAAGGCTGTCAAGTTGATAGCCTTCGCTATAGCCTCAAGGCTCTCGCTAGCGGGTAAGAAATGATGAATCAGGTGTACGACACCATCGGCTATAGTGATATCCTAGGTGGCTTTTCAGCCGCTGCTTTCAGAAAATGTTGCTCGACTCGGTATTTGTCGACTTTCTGCTCGGCGCAGCTCGAAGCCATCGAACTGATCACCGTGGTTGGTGCCGTTGAGCTTTGAGCGAGCCACTGGCGTGACCTTGTTGTCGCGGCACATTTTTGAGGCCGCCCAGCTGACCAAATTGAAGTCTGCGGGCGTGTCGCATCGTGCCTAGATGGTCGCAGCGCGTTGAAGATCACAAGTGACAGTGAGGGGGAGGAGGAGAAGAAGGCAAGTTTGGCAGCAACCACGTGTGTGACGGCCACGTGCTGACGCGCTTGCGGCCCGTGCGCAAGAAAAGCCAAGCCAACGCCAGCACTTCACTTGACGTGAAGTGCGCCTCGTTCCTACATCTGCATCATCGAACATTCGGTGGCACTCCCAGTCGGCCAGCTCCAGGAAGTCATGGAGGGATACCTGATATTGTGGCCTCACGCGTCTGCCTGAGGCCCACAAGCCGCCGCTTACAAGCTATCGCCTCGGCAAAAAATGGTTGACTGGAGTTCGTTCATCAGGTACTCATACAGCGCCAAAGGCCATCAATGCAATGATGGCGTGTACAGAAGCTACATCCAGCAGCGTGAAGCCGATTGAGAAGATCGCAGACGCAAACAAGCACGATGACTTCAGCAAGGTTTAAGGACTGAGGACACTTCAGCCATAAAGTTATTCGGATCCAAGAAACATGACTGCACCAGCAAGTGGAATGTAGTCCTTGGGACGCCATTACACTTGGCGCTTGACAACATATCGTTCTCCGACTCAAAGATCTGGCAGAAATCCTGGGCCCGCCGCCGTTCGGTGGCGTAGTGGATTCAGTGATTCGGAGACACTCATGAACGCCCGCCTTCAAAGCTAAGTTAACCTGATCACATTGGAGACTTTGACCTGCTTCTCAGAGTTTCAGGACACTCAGCGCATTCTCTTGATTCACCTGCCGCCTCATGGACCTCAAATGTCCTCGCGAGGCCTCTCTCTCACACCGTATGTTTCCTGTCAGTTGTCCAGTGAGAATTGACCACCTGGCAGGACCAGAGTATGAGCAATCTGCGACCTTATCTTCTACTTTCCCCCGTGTGTTATGGCTTCCCTCTTCATCTCACGCTTTCATACAGCCTGTGATTCCAACTCAGAGCCACGCCATCTCACGATCGCACGCACACGAACTCTCGCCGCCACTCAGAAGCAACCATTTCGACGCCTCAAGACCTCATCGCCCTCCGACAATTCGATCCCAGTCAATCCAACGAATTTGGATGTCCCGTCCTCGCGATGCCTTCGCCGACCTACGACGCGAGTATCCGTAACTGGAGGCAAGAAACCTTCTCCTGGAGCCCTGAGCACCTGTCAGGGTTCCTACCGACAATTTCCTGTTCGGCCTGCAGTAGTAAATTTCCCCCTTCCCGCTCTCACCGCGGAAATCTAAATGACCATGACGACAGACAGGGACTTGACGGACTTTTTGCTTTCCTCGGAGCGATGAGCACACTGCCAAAAGACTCGATTCTCTTCGACCAAGCTCATGTTGGTGAAGGGGCTGGCGGCCACCCGACTCTGATCCTGTGCCAATCGACATGTGGCCACCTTGTCTTTTGTGCCCCGGTGACCTCATTTTCACAATCAGGAGGCCTGGTGGCAAAATACGCTCACGCACAACAGAGAGACATCCTTTGGCAGTACTTGGCTGTTGCTCACCAGAGCGGCGACAAGTCTCCAAACGGCATGGAACTTCTCGAGTGTGATTTCGACACTGCAAAGCCATCGTTCATCAACCTCGACCAGGGATACTGGATCGAGTGGCGTAATCTCTCGCGCTTCCGATCTAGCGGCAACCAAAGTCGACTCAGCCCGACGTCTTTCCACCGAGCCACTTGGGCATACCACAAGGCAGAACGCCATCGAGCGACAGAAAGGAAGACCGCACAGAAGAACGTGTGGTGCCGCTCCGCTTTACACCAGGTCCCGCATGCGCAGTACAACCGACATGCCGGCCCTCGGAGTTCTGGGAAGCAAAATCACATCGCATCTCTCCAGAACTGGCGACATTCAACGCCACTGAATGTTGCCGCGACGGAGATTCAGCATGTTGCCGAAACGTGGAAGTCGTCACGCCAACAAGACCCGAGGCGTCTCTCGCCGAGCGGGCCCTCAAAGCCGCTCAGTGTCCATACGATGAACTCTAAGCCAGCGAACGTCAACCAGAGCTGCTTGAAAGCATGTTATCAGTACGGCAATATGGGACCTGCGTACACAGGGCTACCATACGTCCCATGGGTGGCACCGACTGCTTAGAGAATTAAGAAGCTGATGACCAGCACCACCGCCGACATTCGATTAGCATCTCTGCCTATCGCATCTAGACCAAGATCATTAGATTCCCTCCCCCTTTATAACTAATAAAACGCTGCGGCACGAGTCAAGGTGCCAAATAAGAAGAACAAACCGGTTAAACTGCCTCCCCAATTTCCATTTCCACCTTGCTTCTTTTTCTTCCGTTGCTTCTCCCGCTTTCGGTACTACGACAGCGCCATTAGATAGCAGTGCGCTTTGAAAATGACAGAACGCTGTGACTGTAGACCTGTTTGAGCAGATGCTGACATGAATCTCACAGCTCAGCTTTTCGCGCCTGGACCACGGCCCCCCATCTCCACACGGCCTCCGAGACGGCAGAATGCTTCGAATGGAGACAGACTGCGGGACCAGGTATGCGGTTGCCACTTCTTAAGCAAACACTGACACGGGGCTTATAGCTCAAATCTTCGCACTGGACCAACGGCATCACATCTTCGGACACTCTTCAAGACGACCAAAGACTGCGACCGGAGACAGAGATCTAGGACACGACCAAGTATGTATTGCCCTCCCCAGTGAATGATACTAACCCACAGGTCCTAGGCGATGGGAGTGCACCTCACCGTGGTGCCTAGGTGGAACCTCCGCGGCTCAGTCTAAGACTCTGCCCGGAGAGCTAAGACACTCCCCCTACGCTAATGCGAGGAGAGACTTGGCAGATTCCATTTTGGTCTATTGTCGCTTTTGCGAGATGTGATTAGTTACTAGCTATTCTCCCAAATCCTACGCCGACTACGCTTCTATCGCTAGCCAAACCCCCGCTGACAACCTTTGGATGGTTCGAGCATTATCATAGTCCATGGAGATCTCGACAAATTTTGCCCTCCCATGCTCCCGAGAGCGCAATGTTGCAGATGTGCAATGCCCAGCGCCTTAAAAGGCAATTTTTCTCAAGACTTGGGGTCGTCCACCCAGCCTCGCTGTAAAGTAATCAATGCCCAACAATTTACCCGACGTCCGCCTTCACTATGCAAGTCACTCGGATGCACCGGTCGCCGTCTTATTGACAGAATCGGATCGTCATCCTATCATGTGCGACCGTCAGCAACCGTACGCTGCTCCAATACTGCTCGTA
>PNEN01000240.1:633-14019 GCA_002933655.1 Cercospora berteroae | reverse complement strand
GCTGGCATGATCGCACGAATCGACAATTTTCGCGGCTCATCTGAGGACTATATGTCGTATCTGGAAGGACTAGTGTTGTTATACAGATCAAATTCAGCATTCAAGGCCAATGGAGAGTCGGTCGCAAGAGAGCGAACGAGGCGAAGGACCTTAGACGGCGGGGGGCCGTCAACTTCAAATCATGGAACCCGATCGAAGCATTATAGTACATTAGAATTTGTTGCACTAGACCCTCAATCTCGGAAGCTAAATCTAGTGCGACGGAAGAGTGCGATCTCACGTTGGAAGAAGAATGCGATCGCTTTGGTGGAAGAGACGCTAGAGGCAAAAGTATGGTACAAGGTACTAAAAGAGGAGGGGATATATAATGCCATGTGCAATGGGGAGGCTGCAGCATATCTTATAGCCACCGATGAACGACTTCCAGCTGTACCTAATCACGAACCAGCGCCGCGCAGTGTGCCCTCACTCGCCTACGATCGCTTAAAGATGTATGCGCTGGCAGCCGTGCGGCGAGGAACCACGGCTTCGATCGCTTTAAAGCTAGCCAACTTTCAGAAGTTCCTCGTGCTTTCGGCGTGCTATGTGCTGCATCAATCGGGGGTGGAATGGCCTGTCTTGGATGTTGTACGCATATGCGTTGGGAGCGACACGTCGCAGAGGCGTGCGGAGGATATCCTCAAATGTGCCCGTTATGCCAACGAACTCCTCGATGCCCTGTACCTAGAAGGTTGGGGTCTTCGGGCCTGCGAGCTTTTTCTCTTGTGTGAGTCAAGTACTGATTCCTCTCGGGGCAGAATTGACAAATCGGTAGGGAATCGGCCCTTGACATTCTTCTATCAGCTCTCGTGCGCAAGCAACAGCAGCCTCCGAGTCTTTAAGGAATCGATCGGAACGCAAGCATTCACTACTTTGCCGGAATGCTATCCATGGACTCCGTTATTCGTCCCGAAGCTTGTGCAACACATCATAGGGCAGGATTTTGCGTGAGCCACCTTCTGGAATAACTGTCTGTTCGTCGCTTACGTTCTCGACAGGATTGATCGTATAAGCGAGCTCCTTGGCTATCGACACTCCCATCTTTTCTGCGCCAACCCGTGGCAGTATTCCGGATCGTGACGGTAATGCTGTCTGCTGAGTTGCATTGTATCTTTATCAGATATCGACCCAGAACAAAATCGCTAATCCTCCGCCAGTTGGCGGGACCAGTATCTTGTCATTCCCATCAATGCATACATCTTGCCCTGAATCCAGATCCATGAAGAAACCATTCTCGAGTCCCAGGTTGTCAAGCGCAACGCATACCAGCGTCTGCGGATCGCTATCTGTGCTCGGATCCGCCCACATCCATCCGTCCTTGCGGGCTTTGAACTGATATATGCCGAATGCACGCACTAGGGACCGATGTGCTGGTTTCAAGGGGCGCTGTACATGTTCCGCGGCTCTCTGGATGTTCTCTTCGTCCTTGCACAGATACATCAGTCCAACCCGATTCCGACAGCCACCCGCGTACCTACTTCGACCCAAGCGTCTGCAATGCTTCCCACATGCGGCGCGTCCTCCTGGCCCTCTTTCTTCAGCCTCATGTACCAGAATGGTGTATGTGGCTTTTCTTTGTAAAAATCCAGCACATCAGCACTCTTCGCGAACTCGGTTATCTCAATGACCTTGTCTTTGGGCACGCTCGAGCCGACAGCCTTGAGGAAGCGCTTTGTTTGATCTGTCAAATATGCCGAGGATGCGGCCATCGCAGATACTAACTGTAGGAGGTTCGTGTAGTGCTTGTCCAAGCCGGAAGGACTTTACGTGGTAGATCGCACGCGCGAGTGGGGTGACGCACTGACCTTGTCCCCCCGCGCTGAGGAGTCACCAACCTTGCACGGAAGAGTTTTACCTTCCTTTCTCCCCCAAAATGGATGACGCATCGGCAAGCGACTGCAGCGACCGGTACAACCGCATTCACTTAATCGAGGAACAGAAGAGAGCGGCAGAGGAGATCGACCTCCCGAGCGTCCTACGGTCAGCCGGGCAGATCCTCCTTCAACATGGTGCTCATCTCAACTTCGGCATCAGCCTGGTTCATAGACACCAAGATCTGGCTCCGAATTGTGCAATGATCCATTCATACGACACGCCTGGCAGCGATACTTGCCACATGGAGCGGCTCGTGGATGTCCAGATCTTCCCTCAAGCGTATCATCTTGACCGCGACGGATTCCTTCCATACGAGTACTCATTCGACCCGACACACATTCCCGAAGCGCCGATGCTGGACGAGTTGGCTGCGCTTCTTCGAAGAGAGCATGCAAGCCAACTGGTCGGATTGTTTCACATAAAAGAGCTGGGAGCACCGTGGCTGGAGAGGCTGTCAAGCCGTGGAGATGGAACTACCGCAACGCGATTGTCCCAAGGCAAGACGCTTTCGTCGGAGAATATCGTCACAGAATGGATTGTTTGTGTCAACGGTTCTTGCGCGGATCTGGTGGCCTACAAAGCATGCGAAGATACTGTGGCGGGACACAAGAGGACGTGAGAATCCTTGCAAGTGCTCAACGTTTTTGACGTGCAAACAGTGGAACAAAGTCTACCTCGAAATGACCTTGCTCCTTTCCTCATCAGCGAATCCGGTTCTATCGTAGCTGTCCTACGAGAGAATTCCGAGTCATAAAATGTCCGAGCTGCTCTTGTCTGCAGAATCTCGAGTGTGCCCAGTGCATGTTGCGAGTATCCGCCCCCGATCGCCCGACTATGTAACAGACACAGCCCGCGTGCGTCATTCGGAGAATGGATACTCCGTGGTAGGACTTTTGCACCTCGAGCATATGTCATACGCCATGCCGTATATACGTTCTTGTAGTAGGAGGAATTCCTGCTCTTCCGGCCGCGCACGATGTTCCATCTTCTCTAGCCGCTTCGAGTCCTTTGCCGAATGTTGAGAGCGGTGAGATGGATCTTCATGACTTCGCTACGGTCTAGTCGCCTTGCATTTGTTCCTTGAGCGTAAGGATCCTGGCGGTATGCCAGTAAAGCCTGAGAAGCCTCCGTTCAACCGCCGCCTGTTTCCACTTCAGGTTGTGTTTGCAAAAGCGGCACGCAGCGTGTCCTGTTTCCGTGGTTCACTGCAAACATTCAGTGCACGTGCCTCCACTACGAGTTTCACGTCACGAGTCTAAAGTGGTCCTTGTTATGCATCTCGTACGCCGCTCAAAGCGCACAGAACCAACAACGGCAGGAAGGACAACGCATCTTCGTCGTTGGCTTGTCATCGAGCCATGTATGACATTCTTTCCACTCTACTGTCCTCATCGGCGGGAAGCCTTGTACTCCCAACAGGAGCGCAGAGCATGCCTCAAGCTGAAAATGCGCCTGGAGTTTACACTATTCACATCACCAATTAACTCATAAGGCCGTAGATATTGTCGTCATCTCGGCGCACACAGTTCAGCAAGCTGACCGCGAGCCCACGCTCGCGGTAATCGCCGTGCACAACTAGTTGAGTAATCCAGCAGACTATTTTATTCTCGAATTTCCATCGGCAGGCAAAGACATTCCCTGCCAGGCGACCCTGTATTGTAACCTTCACATACGAGCAGTCGACGTTTTCGGGTAAATATTGGGCTCGCAGGCGGTCTTTGCTCAGCTTCACGCGGCTTCCTATTCACAAGGTTAGCCATCCCTCCAAAATAGTGCTTGCGCGACTCACCCTGTTTCGGCGTTGGATAAGAGCCGATGGGATGTGTTCCCCATACACCATAGTTATCGTTGAATAAGCTGACAGCTTCCACCAGCATCGAATCTGTGATTTCGTTTCTGTTAAACGTCTCGAACACCTGCTTTGACATAATTGGTCCAGAAAATCCCTCAATGTATTTCACAGAATTTTCAGTGAGGAAGTTGACTGTTTTTCGTCGGGGGGTGGCGGAGGAGGCGGTAGTTTTGGGCAGACCGTTCATGAGATCCATGAGCTCCCGCTAGCACCGAGGCGAAGTATTGACGTCTCTCCCAGGACACGCAAGGCAGCATGCAACGCTAACATGGGTCAATCACAGTTGGAAACGTTGGCCAAGATGGAAATCAGGTTACGTGGCTCGGAGAAGCCGTAAGCAAGGCGGAGATAAGCCGATAAAGTCACGTGCTGTCCCGAAAGCCGATCAGCTTGAGGCCAGAAATCAAGAGAAGTTCGGAGGAGCAGAAACTAACGTGCATTAAAGTTACCAAGCCCCATCTGGCAAAGAGAAGTCGACCACGTCCTCCAATTCCGATCTTACATAGTCAAACAGATATGTCCCCAGACCAGGAATCAAGAATTGAGGACGTCTAGCGCGAATGACCTCGATTGCCTTCTTCAACATACCTTGCGATCCACTCCAGTCACCACACTTGACACGTATGAAAGCAATGAACAGATAGATCACACCGCATGTGAAGACCTCCTCCTCTCCTGGATTGTAAATTTCGTTCTGGAGCAGAGCGGTAGTCCAGTAGCCTTCTGCTTCTGGGAACGACGAGATTCGCGCCCGGGATATCAGTGCTCGCACATGCCCAACTTTGTCATCGACATCTGGTTCAGCAAGTGTATCGTACAGAATCAGGATGTCGTCCAGAAGCGCTTTGGCTTTGTCGAAATGGTTCTGTCTGATCTCGATCTCTGCTAAAGACAGTGACAATCGCCTGAAGGTTCTAGAATACCGACCGTTCTCTTTTTGTCGATTTATCTCCAATTCTATCATCTCTCTCCCCTGGTTGAGATACTCGGCCTGAGGCTCCAGCGTGGAGCCTGTCGTTTGTCTGATGTATTCCAATTCGCAATAGACATCTGAGAGATGGCAAATCACAAGTGTTCGTTTCGAGTTTGGAAGTCCAGGTACAGAGAGGCAACCTTCGAAGCATCGACTAGCTTCGCTGAAATGGCCTTGTCCTTTCAGAATGCGGCCAGTCGTCCGAAGTTGATCACAGGACAAGCGGGAATCGAGGTCTGAAAGGGTGGTGCTTGAGCTGCGCCATCTGCGAGACATCAGGCTAGCTTCATGGAAATCGAACTGATATATCCGATTATAGGCTTGAGATAGACCGAGAAGTCCAAATATGCGACAACACTGTTCGTCCGACGGGTTAAATGCTTGACGATCGAGAAACTGTGTCATTACATCGTCCGATTCGGTGATGTGACCACCGGAGCGAAGTGCGACGCTGATCTGGTAAACAATTTCGGCCTGGATTTGCGGTCTGGTCGTCTCTGGTTGTAAGCGTGTCACCAGCGCAAGTAATTCTCCTTTTCCACTTGTCCTCTCCACTCTGGAGGCTGCGAAAAGTGTCTCCACGGCATTTATCCCGGGCAGAGGCGCTCGGCCACTTTTCAAAATTGAACTTATCGTCCGACGTAAAGTTTGGAGCAGTTGTTCACCAGAACGATCCCTCCACGACATTAGTGACCGGAAGAACAAAGATGTACGGCGACTCACAAAGATGTCAATTCAAGACCACGTGGAAAGACATAACAACAAAGCGCAAACGCTTGGCAAGCCCAATAATATTGTTCCTGCCCAGATAATGCTCGAGTAGGTTTTTTGTAGCAGGTATAAGTCCCGTCGCGGAGAACGACCTGAGACTGCGACGTGAGACGATCCAGGGCTTGCTTGAGAACTGTGCCCTCCAGTAGATTGACGACGATCGGGTCTAGCCCAGCAGTCTTTGATGCGACTTCGTCATGTCGGCCATGCACGATATTCCGTTGCTGATTTACCATGACACGATCGAACAAGATCCTTGGAATGCGATCGCCCATTGCGTGAAACAACAGAAGTAACTCAGTAGCAGGTGTGCTGTCGGGTCCGCCACTTCGCCAGTCTACAGCAAAGGATCGAGCGCACGTACGAGCGTCCGCAGCTGCGTCAGACGTCATACCCTGACGGGACTCGCTGCTCTCATCTTGCACCTTGCTCTGGATCGGGTCGCTGACGAATACTAGCGACACGGGAGTGGCTTGGCTTCTGATCGGACGTCGAACTCTGAGAACTTGATCGCAGGATTCTGGACGTGGGGTATGGTTGTATCCGAGCGCCGCATATATTTCATTGACTCTGTCGACAATTAGCTTTATTCCTGTCGATGTTGGGTTCTAGGGCCTGAGAGAGACGTGCAGTATTGTGGAAATCCCCGCCTCCTTGATCATGTGAGCAATGAGACCGGGTATGGTGTACTCAGGTCTGAAGCAGTCATCAAAATTGTAGGTCAGATACTCGTTGGCTAGAAGCGCCTCGAGTATGTCTTGAAAGCCTTCTTCGTTGATGCTTAGAAGACACGTGGGCGAGAGCGGATCTAGACCATATTCAGTTACTGCAAGGAGTCGAGTAATGACAGAGAACTGACTCAGGAAAAAGAGTTCAGTGGCCCTGCAAATATCCCATCCTTGGTCAACCGACCTCTGAATGAGAATGTTCACCATCAATGCATGCTTGCGCAGTCTTCTGCGGTCAATCTCCCTGAAGGATGAAACATGAGCTGTGAGCTGATCAATCACCTCGCATGGAAATCCCCGCCTCTCAAGAAGCTCGCAGTACGAGAGAAAAAGGATTGCCCGGAAGGAAGAGAACGACCGCTGAAGAACTGCAGATTGAAGTGAGCTATCCACGAGATGCGCAAGAGTTTCCCCAATCAATATTAGGTCGTTTGCTGACTTCGGAGCACTTGATACAGGCCTGTTCGAACCATCACTTTTGTTGCATGTGGTGAAAGATCGAACAACGTCCTCATAATGCTCCTCGTCGCGGACTACACTCCCTTGCCTGGTGCGCCACTGGTCTGCCCTCGGTATATTGCGCAGAAACGAGTCTCTTGCTCTTGCCTTCTTCTTCTTCAATCCCCCCAATGACTTCGAAGACTTCGGTGTCGCGTTATTTGCGAGGGTCGGTGTCGTCTTTCTCTTTGATGGAACGTGAGGTTGTGGGGCGCGTGGAAGTCCGATACGGTGGTCTCTCAGGAAAGCTCGCTGTTCGACACTCAGATTGGGGCAAAGGTCGCAATGCTTCCATACTAGATCCAGGTACTTCTTTGGCACGACCACAAAGCCGGTGTCGGCGGACATCTCTGCGGACATTACGAGTCAAAGGGAAGTATGCGCAAGTTCGACTGGTGATGCTTTCCTTGGCAGCACTAAGCCGCTTTTGCTACTTCCTGGCAGTAGCGAAAACGGCTTAGTGATTGTGAACATGGGGCAAGCTGACGACCTTGAACTCGTCACCATCACACAAACAGCTGATGTAGAGAGAATCCGGCGACGCATTTTGTGCTCGAGGCTCGCCTGTAATGCGACGAGCCTGCTATCGCAGGAACCCTGCGGCCTGCATCAATCACATTGGCAGCGCCATGCTGCTCTGGCCCCATCTGACGCTGACCCGCGAGCTGATCCAGGCATGGCTCGAGACTTTGCGCATTATGGAACCGTACAAGAGAGAATTGCCGCCTTACGTTCTGCGGTCACGACTCTTCGCCCCGCTTCGCGCAGCGTCTCCCACTCGTGCACGACGCCCATTCAGCTCAGCAGCGTTCCAGCATCGATAATTCCCATACCAAGCCCCAGCACCACCGCTGACTGGAGCCGCTTTGGCATCATAGCAGCAGCAGCTCCTCTTCCAGATCGCAGCAGCACATGCGACATCCCCTTCCGCAGCATCGAGGTCTATGGACCACGCACCTCACCATGAGCATCCGACCGCCAACAGCGTGCCTCACGGTCTACCGCCACAGCAACGGCACGGGCATCACGGCCAAAAACCACCCGATGCCATGACTTTCATGGTCAATCAGCATCATCCATATCCGCCACCAGGCCAGCCAATAAGCAACGGGCTTCCAAGTCATGGCCCGGCGTCGAACATGGACTACAATCCGAGACGAAAGCCAACGCGTGCTGCACAGGTATTTTGCTCCTGCGCCATGTCGACGGCTAGTAGAGTTGACATACCACAGGCATGTGAGCAATGCACGCAACGCAAGCAGAAATGCGACGAAGGAACCCCATGTTCATTCTGCGAGGAGAACTGCGACTGCATCGAAGCGAAACACGTCTGTTGTGGAAAAGCAATCTATGTCGTAGAACCAACCTGTCCTACGCACAAAGACAGTCCGCAAACCATTAAGACGAAGTTATTCCACGATAATGGAGTTTGGTGGGCTATTCCCTGTGGTGAGACGATCCTCTTGACTTTCATGCTATTCAATCTGATCGTTTCTAGAGATCTGTGCACAGAAACATCGCCACCAATTGATAGAATGGAGCCAGGGAAGATACAGTAGCTAAAGAATGACGGCTTCGAGTTGAGCAGATATTCATCGATCTACAATACCTGTTCATCATTTGACGCTTCGCAACCGGATATTCGATCTGATGGAACTCGAGCTCCGCCATCGAGTCCTTTCGGAACGAGACATGCCTCCCAGGTGGGATTCGATTCCGAACAGGTTCATACTATTGCCTAGCAAATATTTTAAAAGATTGATCGACAAGGGACGGCGACAAGAACTCATTGACCCATATCGTTATCAAATTCCACGAGACCTGGACAGTGCTTCTAGATCCTCTGCAATTATATTGTGCGCAAGCCTCTTCCATCGCGGAATCACATGGGTACTTGTAGTTGGGTGCAGCTTGAGGATTGACCATGATGATGTCCAGCTGAGCATCGTGTGGAGATTTCGTCAACAACGAACCTAGGGCTTCCGGAGTGCATATGCCCTGTAGTGAGGGGAGACGATTGAGATAGAGGTATTAAAAAGAGCTTCCCCAGTAGATCTGATAGATCATGCCTCCAAAATCCACGAAACAGGTGCAAACCTGGTTACACAATGGACATACCGAAAGTGCAACTCCGCTTCAGCATCAGATATCGTGGCGACGTCCAACCGGAGGGAATGCTCAACACATGAATGAAAGAGTACACGGGGAGGCAACTTCGGAGTACACCAGTGCATCGATCACAGGCGGAGAATGCAGAGGCTTCGCCTTCATTTGATGTTTTTACACTATATACCTGAAGACTATCATGGTTCCCAGTGAGACGTCACGATCAAGTCTTCCCGTTCCGGCCAAGCGGTGTTGGTGGCTTGGAGTACAGCGCTCAATTTCGTGCCTTGCTCGCAGGATCAAGCCGTCGGTGTTCGCCGTGACCATTGCATCAGCTCCGTAGGGAGACGTCCCTATGCGACTACGTTTGGGAACGCGCAGACACTGCTACAAGCCGGGTTCGATGTTGCATGTCCACATACCGCTTCCCTCATCTCTCTGCTCTTTCGTATCCGCACCTGACCATTTGCTCTCGCGTCCCCCAGCGCGCTGTGAGGGTCTTACAGCCGTTCAAGGATGATGCATCCGTGGCCGACAGTACGTACAAAGGGACGGACTCGCCAGCCGTGCCCAAGAATGCTTTTCACAGTTTGATGCTGGTGCGGAAAATGCTCGCGACACGTGATTTTGTGTCCCAGCGCTAGTAGCGGGGCAAACTTGGTTCTGCGCTGTCCACCTCGCAGTCCAAAAACTCCCGTACCGTCATCGCATCCTCGACGGACATATTGAACCCGATCCACCATGGCCTCCATCGCCCTCGCTGAAACCCCTCGAAAGAATCTCGAAGAAACGGCTAGGGACGCAGGAATGAAGATGAGGGATAAGCTGCAAGATGAGATGAGATCTGCACGCGAGAAGAGGGCACCGTATCTACTATTTGAGCCGGAAAACCATCAAGAGATCCTGGCCGAGACCATGGAGATGTTTGAAAAGGTAAAAGTACATCCACAAACAGCCGAGGAGCGGACTAAATGAAGAAGTAGGACTTCTCCGATAGACACCCAGTGGGCCGATTGACATGGCGGAAGGGCTGCATCATAATTCGGCCCAACACATTCAGCGAGGACCAGAGGGCAGACAATGCTTGGATGTTGGCGCTAGTTACATCCGCAGAAACAGAATCGGGTGCTTCACTAAGCGTGAGTGGTACGCATCTCCAAAGCGACGACGTCTATATACTTTACGCGGTGGTGTCGTGAGGGTAAAGCATACAACCGACGGCATCAGTCAGTCGCTTAGTGCGTAGTGACATCCCAAATGTGGAGAAAGTCGTTCGACTCCTCTGGTATCCAACAATCTAGGAGAGCAGAGTCTGCAGCGAACTCTTCGCCCAATCCCCAATATTCTCCCGGCCCTGACTGGAACTGTTCGAGAGCGCATTCTTGCATTTGGGCACGAGCGCCCTCTTTGGAGAGTCCGTCCACGAATGTGCCAGAACTGTTCAACTCGAACTCACCAGCGTCGATTGCATGTCCTTGTGGAGACACCCTTGTGATATTACGATGTTCTTGGGTGCCTGAATGCTCCTCCCTCGAGCTATGGGCGATCTGCAACTCTGGCGTCACGGTCGCGCCTACCTGTGCATCTGGACAGCTTCGGAAGCTGAACTGCGCATTCGTCTGGAGATGGTCCGCAGCAGCGATCAAGGCGTCTATGGCATCAGTCTGGATCTTGTGCTGGCACGCCTGAGGAAAATGGGCAGAAAACAAATGATTGCCCTCTTCAAGTTCACGTTGATCCACACCACGAGCCTGAAACCCGCGCACCACGAGCTCTCGAGCGATGGGCTGTAACTCCTGTGCTCTTTCCGCGACTCCCTTAAGTTCTATGCTGCAAAAGTCCAATATCCAGGATATGTTCTTGTTGCTCAGTTGACGCTCCCATCTGAATCTCTCGATCAGCGCAAGACCCTGCTCGCACACCTTTCAGTAGACAACTTACAAGTTGCGAGTCTGAGAACCGAGCATCAGAACCAAGCCCAATCCACTTGCATGGGTCGCGACATGGACGTATGGCCGGGCATTCTCACGCGCATTACGCACTGAACGAGGGTCAGCGCTCGCAAGTCGAGCAAACTCACGCTCAGCAGCTGCAACACTGCCTTCGGTGGCGCCCGTGGCTGTCACACCACGGTCCACGTTATTCTTCAACAACTTGACTTCGTACTCCACATGCAGCAGGTCGAATCGACGCCCACTCTCCACCGTGCATGAACTCGCGCTGGATGCTTTATAAATGTCCAGAGCAAGCTTTTGTCGATTCCCTTCGATTACAGGCCGTGATTGCCTCAGAATATCCTCATAGGCGCTCACGGATCGGGCGCACGCGGCTTGTAAGCACTCGACGGCACTCCACATGTCATCGATCTTGCCATCTTCATTGCCTTCGCCGCCACGTGCCCTTTGTTCTTGGAAATAGCTCCGGGCGCGTTTCTCCAGTGGTGAACGCACTGACGTGGCTTTCTTCCGTCGTTTGTGTGGTCGTTGTCCGCCTGTCAGTTCTCCAAGGCGTGTTGCAAGATCCCCGCGGAAATAGCTGTCGCCACGCTCGATAAAGTTGTAGAAGGCGGTCCGGAAGATCTGTAGATATTTCAGTCCATGGAAATTCAATGGTACATGAGGCGGCACACTTCACATTTGAGAGCGTCCCTAGGGGTCAAGTCACGGAGTAAATCAGCTATTCGCGCTGGTAATGTGTTGGATGAGGTAGATACACTCATGATTGTGGAGAGGGAAGACAAAAAGCTGAAGTCACGATGGAGGGAGTCCGGCACCTCTGTATCACGCAGGCGCGACGGAGCAGGCGACTCGCCTGCTCATCTGTCCGTGCGTCTCTCAGCGCTGCACAACGAGCTCAAGACCCGTAGCCGAGCCAGCTAAGCGAGAAGACGACACCAATCTTACTCCCTGCCCCGGACAGAGACGGAAGCTTTGTTCCACGGCCCGTTAGTCCAGTGTCGCTTGTTCGTGCTCGGCGCTAAAGGATTACATCGAAGGCACGTGTCTAGCATGGACTGCATGATACCTAATCATAGGCTTGCCCACACACGACTTCCAGTGACTAGTCTAGCGCAAGCGACCCTCACAAGATAGCTATCGCTAGATGTCGAATCTGGTGAACAGCACTTCAAGGTGCTGAAGACGCAACCCGGTTTTGGCATGACGGGCCATTATCTCCAATACGCTGAATATGGAAGCCAACGGATTGAATGCACTCCAACTACTGACCATTAAGGAGGCCATATGTAAGTCCTTGAACCTGCGTGGTCACCTTCGCCAATCGTCCTTGGTTCACCGTTCTTGACAATGGAACCTCAATCATTTGCTTACATCGTGTGCTCTTCATTCTTCCTAGTCTGCTTCTCTGGACAGTCGCTGTTGCTGCTACGGTCTGCGATTCGTCTCGAACATAGCACAGGCACCGCACGACGACGGACCGGCATCGAAATGCTGCACCCTCCGACTTACTCGCGGCGAGCGAAACAAACCATGCCCATTATTACAGCCATATTCGGGCTAGTTTATTGCGCCTGTGAGCTGGGCCTTCGAATACAAGGCAGCTCGGGTGTGGTCAGTTGAACGGAAACATAGCTACCTATCCGGCTGAGAGAAATCTAGGACCACACGACTCGTATCCTGCTCGCCTGTGCGGTGCTTTTCGTTGAGGGTACCGTCGTTGCAGAGTTGGCTTATCTTAGTTGGCCTAAGCACTCTTCGCGGGCTATGGGGATCGTCCTTGGTGGCATTACGACTACGGGTATTATTTCGATCCTACTGCGAGCCCTAGCACGACGGTCTGACGTACAAGAACCCTATCGCGATGTGAAGGCAATCGCTAATAGCTCTACTAGCTACTGCACTCGCTAGCCATTTGGGTCCCGCCAGCGCTCTTAACTGCTACTAAAGGGTGTCTTCTCACAATGCAGGTCTATGTGATTTGGAAGCACGAACGCACTTTGGCTACGAATTTGTCTGCGGTTGCAACTATAGCCAGCCGACAATTGTGAGTCCTTCCTCATCCATTAATGATACTTGCTCATCTTTACAAGCAACCTAATACCTTATTGGATGTGGACGATTCTTCTAGGCCATCTCACGAGTACGCTGATATTGCAGCATGTTCAAATTCTAGTTGGAATTCATGATCCCCGCGATTGGCCGGGGCCAATATAGAGAAGGATGCAGCGGCGGAGGGTTGGTATGTTAGAAGCCGGTATTTATAAGGGAGTACTACAGAGTGTTTCGATTGGGTATGTGGAAGAAGGTGGGTCCACGCGCAACTTGGTTTCCCTACATCGCAATAACACTTAAGGCAAGTTATAGATATCAATGTAGTAATTAGTTACGAAACCAGAAAAATTATGCGCCGTTCTGCTTAATGCATCGAGGCACAGTTAGGAGAAGTGACCGAGCTAGAAATAGTTTTTCCGTACGATGCGATATTAGAGCGAGACACCTAAGGCGAGAAACGCTTTCTGGAGTAATTCTATAAACCATGTTTAGCGCCCTTCACTCTCGACCGAATCTCATTACTCGTGTATAGAG
>PNEN01000024.1:569-60336 GCA_002933655.1 Cercospora berteroae | reverse complement strand
TCCATAATCGCGAATGGCATTACGATAATGCTCGCGAGGTAAACAGGGCCTAATGTGCCGCCCCGCCGAAGCCCATGTGCCAAGACGTCGCGACCTCGACGACGACGGCGGCGGGAGCTGCGTGGTGGAGGCGCGACACCACCGACGGCGCGGCTGCATGTCTGGCGGGAGCGCTCTGCTGTCCGAGGTGGAGCGCAGGGCCGTGGGCGTGGACTGCATGCTGCTCTGCCTTTGCTACTGCACTCGACGCCTTTCTCCCGTGTCACTGCCTGACTGCCGTCGTGGCCCAGCTCCAAGCTGGAGACCCCTCCGTACCCTTCGGCTTGATCCTCCCTCTCTTTTCCATAGACGAGCACATTATCTTGCACCCTGCAGCCCCAGCGACGACGCTATCTCTACCGACCGTCTGTTGCCTCATGCTTTGTTAGCCTCACTGCTCACATCCTCCAGCCATTTATGTCTCGACCTTGCCAGCCACGTGGAAGAACCGCTTCATCGGGCCGATTCATACACGCCTGACCAGGCCTAAAGTCGCTGCGCACGCTCCATCCTCCCTAACCCTGCAAGACTCTGCCCGCTAACTGCTGCTCAGCATGAATAAGGGGCAAGGAAAAGCCAAAGCTCGGAGAGAGCAAGTCGCCAATGCTTGTGTCATTTGCAGGACTGCCAAACTCAAGGTCCGTCAGCTCTTGTTTTGCAATGTGCGCTCCGCCTCCGGCGCTGACTTTGCGCCCCATCGCTAGTGCTCCGGAGACCATCCGACATGCTCGCGCTGCCACGAACGTGGTTTCGAGTGCGAATACGATGTTTGTATGTCACGCCCGTCATTCACCCCGTACGCATGGGATACACTCTGACCGTCCATTCCCCGTTTCTAGTGGAAGGCCTCACAAAACGGCAGCAGCTGCAATACGACCTAGTGGATCGAGGACGCAAGCTGGAGCACGCTGTGGGCATCCTCGAGCACTTGCAGTCCAGCAGTGATCAAGAAGCGGCAGAGTCCCTGGCGCGATTGCGATTAGGGAGCTCTATCGAAGACGAGTATCTTCGCATCCAAGCCTTCTCTCCACGCTCATCAACACAGCGCACGCACTCCAGTAAGGACCTACAACATCCGATCGATAGGCCCGATCAAGCGGGTCCAGACTATGTCACCACCCTCGCGCCTGGCATGCAGAATTTCATGTACACGCAAGCTCGGGATACGCGCAACTGGGAGATACGCGATGGAGGTGGGATGAGTGCGCAGGCGCCGGACAACATTGACCCGCAGATGTTGGCGGAAAGCAACAACATCAGCTACAAGTAGCATATATCCTCCCTGAAGCTTCGGTACGATGTCCGGTGGACACACTGCGCCATCCGCAGCGTACCTCTCGCAAGCCGTCGATGTCCGGAGTCCCAAGGAGGGTCCACACATGCCTACCTATTCTCGCAGCCATCGCGAGGCGGTTACAACGTACCATGTATGATGCCGCCGATTGGTCGCGGGTGCTACTGCTGCATACAATAGAGGATCCGTCCGACCTTCAGGTGCGACGCGAGACGCCGTGTCTGGTTGCGGTTCCCTGTCGGAGGGACCGCTTTGTTTCGATGTTGAGCCCTGGAAATTGAAGCAGAACTTACAGAGCTCTGGCCCCGAAGAGTCGTCTGGGATCAGCTCTGCTTTTAACGACGTTCACGAACGATACAGGTGTTCTCAGGGTCAGGGTCAGGGAAGTATGGCTGGTGTTCAAAATAATGTCTTATTATTACCACAAAATCGCCTTGCATTCCATTTCCAAGCCTTAAACTCACCCATCTGTGCCGCATCCATGTTCTAGACCGTCAAGTGGCCGTTGAATACGCCCTTAGCATGGGGCATCCTTCACGCCTTTCGGAGCCGGAGGACTTTCCGAAGCCTCACGGAGCATTGCTCCGAAGACAGAATTTATGGGTCGCGGCAGTCTGCGGCTAGGGGAACTGCAGCGGCGGACTCTTGCATCTCAAATACCGACTGCTGATGCAGTATTCGCAGCATCATCGTCTCGTCACAGATTGTCTGCACGGCGCCCATTGGCGTCTTCACTCAAATCGCGCGATGCGATTTATTTCCGGGGACGAATTTGGTGGCAAAGAGTGCAAAAGTCGAGGTGTTTACGCATGGCGCACTGGGTCATCGAGATCTTCAGCGGACCTGGTGCCGCTTTGATGACGAGCCTACGTGCGGAACGTCTTCAGGTGAGAGTCGCGGACGGCTTTTCTTTCACTCCTGGGGTTCGTCGGGGCTGCTGCTGGTGGTGCCGACCCGCTGCAGAAGCACTGATGAGCCACATCTGCACGGAATGCATGCGTCTGCGGTATCTGGTGCTGTTGCATACGTAAGTCATTCGATGCACGGTGCTGTCGGGCAAGTGAAAATGAATATGGAAGATGCTTCTGATGAGGTCTCCACTAAAAACTCTCCAGGCTCAAGATCTGGGACTGGCACTGCTTGCACTGCAGTATGATCTCAACCTGGAGAAGTACCTGCTAAGGAAACCGTTGTAACATTGTACCTGTGCTTACCCAGCCACCGGAAGGACCCTGGCGTGCCTTTGCGCGTCGCGACTTCCCGCCAACGTGTTCTCAGACTTTCACTTTCCTGATGACTCCTCCATCAACATCATTACTTTGTCAGCCATCATGACTCCAGAAGACGCACCGCTTGCTTCGTGGACGTCCCTGGGCGTCGTCTGGCGATGATCTACGATCTACAGGAAACCGCACATCACCAGAGCGTCGCCGTCTTCGTCTCGTGCGATGGCCACCTCTTCCGGACGATGCCCTTGACGCCTACGATGCAAACATACCGCGAGACGGCATATGTACTGGAACGAAACCCCCTCCGGCAGTCGCTTGCCAAGCCGAAGTGAACTCTAACGTGCGTTCCTGAGCACAAGCCTGTACCACCGATCTTCACGATGGTCTCCTAGCTCTGCGACGTGGTGTCATATACTGCTACCAGCTCGAGGTCTTCTTGCAGAGGCGCAACCCATCACCGCCGCCGGCACCATGCGATCTTCCAGCACAACCGAGCTGCCGATCGTCAGGCTGTCTTCCTCCCAGCAGACCGTGGAAGCCGCCGAGTCCTTTTCACTCTGCGTGCGCGTCACAGCTGAGATGAGTAGCAGTGAGGCCAAGTGTCCCTAGGAGCAGCCAAGAGACTTGAACCTTCGGTGAAAGAGTGGACAACAATAGTCGCACAGGGCTTTGCCAAATAGGGAAATATTCGTTGATGGCCAAGAAGGCGAGGCGGCTGGCCACTCGATCGGAGGGTTTTACGGACCTGTTGATCTTCTTGGATGTCGAGATGCTGCTGTTCACACCCCATCGTGCATAGCCTACTTGGTCCACGGCTGGTAGGCCGCAAGCATATTGTTTGGACCTGTATGCCTCGGATCCTCTTGTACGGTCGCCGCGCTGACATGCGACACACGGTGTTGTCTTTGCATCAGAGCGATCATATCGGGACGTATTGCCCTCAGATGAAGTCCACTTTGAGGATTTCCATACATGGGCCTCAGGCTTGGCGCCAGCCACGCGAACCACACGATCTGCACATGGTGAGCTCGGTGGACAACACGGATCGACATTCGAACATGGCTGCCAGAATTGCTCCTTTCTGGTGATGCATTTTCCTAGCAGAAGATCCAAGATTTGAAATGCCCATCGGCAAAGAGGAGCAGATTCTTCGACACGACCATGTGAATACGCGAAGAATCGGATCTTAGCCGAAATCCCTCGTTCGGTAAGGTCTAGATGAAACAGCCTTCTGTCATGCAATCAATTCCTCACATTCGCTTGACCGAATATCGACAACGACCGATGTGAAATATGCATTCAGGCCCGGAAGGCTCATTCATCAGTGCTGGTTGTTCCAGGCCCACCATATGCGTTCCACGCGATTCCAGATCGTTATGGGAGTGCGCCGACTGCAATATCGATGCACTTCAGAATAAATTGCTCAAGGACTACTCGGCTCCTCTCGCTACCGCTGGCCAACTGGTAAGTATGCGCGGGAAGACAACATATAATAAGCTTTCCTTGACGTTTGATGTTCTGTTCTTGTTGCACTTCCAAGCAATTCTTTCACTTCTTGTCACTCCTTCACTCGTTCGACGACAATGCGTCTTTCAATTCTGACTTTTGCAGCTACGGCAGCAGCAGCTGGCTCTGCTTGCCGCGCTTCGACTGGTATCATACCTTATCCAACTGGGGCCAACTATACTTTCAGCCCGGTTACTGCTCCTTCTGGCTCTGCTCCTTCTGGATACACCTTTTCTTCTAGACCTACTTCTATCGGCAACAACTCTACTTCTGCTTCTGCTTGTCGCGCTCGGACAAGTATTACATCTGTGGCAGCCGGTGCCAGTTTCATTTCCAGCCTGGTTTCTGCTCCTGTTAGCGCTGCTGAGTCTGCTCCGGTCAGCTCTGCTCCAGCCAGCTCTGCTCCAGCCAGCTCTGCACCAGTCATCTCCGCTTCCGCCAGCTCGGCTCCCGTGATCTCTGTTCACCGTCCTGCTTCTTCTGGCACCACTCCTCCTTCAAGCCCTATTTCTGCCACGTCCAGCTATGCTTCCGGCCCAGCCTCTACTCTTACCAGCTCAGCTGCTACCCGTGGTTCGACTGGCGTCAGCTATGCTGGTGTCAACATCGCAGGCTTGGACTTCGGCTGCGATACCTCTGGAAACTGCCAGACTTCGAACGTAGTCGACCCGGGCCAAGACGGCATCGATCAGATCAAGCACTTCATCAATGATGATGGCTTGAACACTTTCCGTTTGCCAGTTGGCTGGCAGTTCCTTGTCAACAACCAAGTCGGCGGCTCGCTCGATGCGACCAATTTTGCGACTTATGACAAGCTGGTCCAAGGTTGTGTTGATGCCGGCGCCGAGTTGTGTATCATCGACATCCACAACTACGCTCGCTGGAATGGAGCCATCGTTGGACAGGGCGGTCCATCCAACACTGAATTCGCCAGCTTGTGGTCTCTGCTCGCGTCCAAGTACAAGAACAACAACAAGGTCGTGTTTGGAATCATGAACGAGCCGCATGATGTCGACATTGGCAAATGGGCCACCACCGTCCAGGCAGCGGTCACCGCCATCCGTCAAGCCGGCGCAACCTCAAACAAAATCCTCTTGCCTGGTAACGACTGGACTTACGCCTCCAGCTACATCTCCGACGGCTCAGCCGAAGCTCTCTCTGCCGTCAAGAACCTCGATGGCTCAACCACGAATCTCATCTTCGATGTGCACCAGTACCTTGATCCTGATGGAAGCGGTACTCACACGAGCTGCGTCACGGACAATGCCGACTCGTTCCGTGAGCTCGGAGACTATTTGAGGCATAACAAGCGTCAGGCCATCTTGACTGAGACGGGTGGTGGCTCGACTGATGAGACTTGCTTGGCCAACCTCTGCAAGCAGTTCGATGTCTTGAATGAGTATTCTGATGTCTATCTGGGATGGACGGGCTGGGCGGCTGGAAAGTTCGACAGCAGTTATGAGCTGGCGGAAACCCCGAGCAAGAGTGGCAGTGGAGGATTTACTGATCTGCCGCTGGTTAAGCAGTGCATTGTTGGAAAGTTCAAGGCGTAGTGCGGTGCGCTGGGCTATTGCTCAAACTTCTGTGGCGGACGTTAGCCGTTTATCATGACCTGGGGCTCAGATGATCAGCCTCTGAGCGAGCTTCTTGTCTTGCTAGAAGAGGTGAGCCGTTCAGGGCTCCGATAAGATGCCCAAAATACACAACCTTGCACGTAGATAAAAGCAGACTTCGGTCGCCGTGAACTGAGGCTAGTTTCCTCATACAGTACTTCAGCAGCCCACCTATTTCCTTGTGCTATTGAGTCTGTTGGTGATGCACGTTCCCTGTCGCCAAGAGTGTCGGAAGTGAACCTGTCTGTCGGCCGAACTTCGGAACAGTGGGAGCGCTCTCTGCGTGTCCCTCCACATCCATCGCGACTCGACTTCGCGTTCGCGCGCACAACTTCCCGACAACAAACTGTTCGAACGTTTTCGACATGTCCGACGACGAGAGCTCTGGCTCGTCTTCTGAAGACGAAGATGTCGCCACCTCAGGACTCATCGCTACGCGCGCGAAACGAGCGACTGCGGGAAACCTGTACTCGTCACTCCGCGAGATCCTCGACGATGAAGAGCTGCAGAAACAGCTGCTCGCCGAGGATGAGGATGACCAAGGCGAGTTCGTGGGATCCGACAAAGACGATGACGATGCGATGTCCTCTTCTGGCGACGAAGACGATGCTGGACCTCCGCAGGATGGCGAGAAGGAGGACTTGGAGGGCGAACGGGAGTTGAAGAAGCAGGAACGCGTTCATCTGAAGCGGAAGCGAAAGATGGAGGAAGCGAAGATGCGTCTTCCTAAGTTTGGGCAGAAGAAGAGGGTTAAGCTGGCCGACGATGTCAAGACAGAAGATGGATCTGCTACGCCGGTGGAGAAGCCTAAGAAGAAGAGCGAGAGGCAGAACTGGCTACCCACTGAGGCTGATATGCCTGTCAGACAGTCGAGTCGGTCGACAGCTGTTGCGAACCGAGAGATGGTGCATACCAATCTGAAACAAAGCATCGCGCGGAGTGAGAAGCAGAAGAAGGTCATGGCGAATCATGCTGCGAAAGTGAAGGCCAACACACGTGCCGTGCTCACGCAAGAGGAACGGTTTGCGAAAGCTGCCAAGATTGAGAAGGAGACGGCGAAAGAGTTTGGCAGATGGGAGAGAGAAGAGGCGGAGAGACAGCGGCTGCGAGAGGAGGCTCTGGCTGCGAAGCGGAGACGAGGGATAGAGGGGCCAGTGATCAGATACTGGAGTGGTAGTGTGCTGTGGGAAGGGGACAAGATCAAGGATAACCGCTTGCATGGCAGCCAGAAAGTAGACGAGATCAAAGATCGGCCAGGAAGTGCTGGAGGCGTGAGTGCCAATGGCGATGCAGGTAAGGACGAGCTTGCCTCAGGGCACTCGACAGAGTATGCCACAGCCAACGGGAGTCCTGTAGCACCAAGCGTGCCAGCGACACCTGGTTTTCCTGGTAGCCGACCTTTGCAGCCCACGCATCCTCCGCAACCTGAACCACCCACAGCAGGTCCTTCGTCCTGGTTAGATGGCATTCACGAATATGCAAACGGTTCCGGTACATCAACACCTCTCCAACCAGGCACATATACACCTAGCACTCCGGCACTTAATACACCGCCGGTTGCTGGAACTGGACTGCCAACCTTGGCGCCACAGCCGTCGGCAGCCCAACACACGCCAGGCCAAGCTCCGATCTATCATGGCTTGCCACCATATGTTACATATGGCCAATTTCAGCTGAACACACCTCAGCAACAAGTACCGGAGCCTCCCCCGCCTCCACTTATTAAGGAACAAGCCCAGCGCTCATTGGTCATGCTCGAGGCCTTTGAGAACCTCGATGCACCCACGACAAGCAAGCGCAGCTCGTCAAAAGCGCAGAAGGAGAATCTGTTGGAGCCTACCTCAATTGCCTCGATACTTCTTCCAGGCTCATATCCTCACTTTGCACCAGAAGAAGCATGGTATCTCACACATAAAAAGCGTGCGACAGCAAAAGAGCATCTTCCACCGCCTCCCACAAAAGCGAAATGCGCACTTACTCCATTCCCAGCGAAATTCCGAGATCCGAAGACTGGACTTTCGTATGCTGGTCTCATAGAATACAAAATGGTTCAGCGGCTGTTGGCTGGCGGCTGTCAGTGGAGTTCTATGCTTGGCTGTTGGGTCGGACCCACTTATGGAGATCTGGGAAGGGCGGCGAGAGGTGTGCCTAACGATTTCGAAGTGCCAGCGAACTCGAAAGGTAAAGAGAATGAAGTGGCGCTCAAAGCTAAGAGTGCAGGTTGAAAGACGGTGCGATGGATGCAGCAGGTTTATCTTGCGACGCGGACACAATGACATCTAGCTACAGATCATCAATGTTCAGGACGGTTCAGGAGGAGCCTATTATCCTCCGATCAACCTGAAACCCGAGAGCACAGTGTGAGTTTGCAGTACGAGATCTTGCGCGGACTACTGACCAGCGACAGCATCCGCTGTGCTTCTCCCCAGTCGCACTGTTGCGTTGTAGTGTAGGTCTGTGGTCGATGGAGTCCGTGGCAGCGACATGTCCTTGGGAAGGCCATTAAATGTCGGGCCACTTCAAGCACAAGATTTTTGTTTCGCCATCCTCTTCCCATTCGACCTTCTCATCATTTCGTTCGTTCAGCATACAGCCTGCTGTTCGGACGGAAAGAGTCCGGCATATCTCGTTGATATATACTGGTGAAGTAAGGCAAGATATTGAGTGCAATCTCCACTCGCGGCTGATCAAAAAAGGGTTGCAGGAAGAAGCGTTTGACTGTGTTGTGATGCAAGAGAGGTCATTTTACAGTGATCGGGCGTTTACGATTTTGCCGGCTACAATAATTCTGGATCTTGCAGGCCGGCAACCGCATTCTGAAATTGTTGGCAGAAGGGTTCGTACGCCTCTGTTTTTCACAGCTGCGCCGTGCAATGCCGCAGAAGCTCCTGACAAGAGATCAGGTTTGATCTGCTGATCGAGCAGGCTATGCGGGAAATTTCAACCTTCGTTGAACTTGTTCTCGGGTGAGAAAGCCTCAACGACGCTTTTCCTCAGGGAGTCGAAGCAAGGGTGCCATCCGGTGGGGATATTGAGCCTGTAGCAATGCCCTCCACTGTCCAGAGAACACTAGAGGCACCAAGCAAAAGATTATACTAGCCCTCAAATAGTTGTCTTTCGAGCTATCTCTGCTCGACAGAGCGTAGTTGACCTCATTCGTGGCCATGCGGCATCAATTCCACTCCAGCATGTCTGCGGAGAATAAACGACCAAATCATTTTACCTCTGGCAAACCGCTTCCACCAATTGCACAACAAGCTTAGGTCTTATTGCGTGCGACACTGACAAAGCATTGCGCGCATCCAGCTGAGACGGCACCGGGTGAAGCTTATGCACAAACTCCGGCTTCAATAAGCCACATGCCGACTTCAGCTCTATATACCCTGGCCTGCAACTATATTGAAGCTCAACAGCAACAACTTCGAACGAGAACATTGCGAGATTCAACAAGTACAATTTACTTTTGCTGAGATCAAGCAGAACAAATGGCCTCAAAAATCCTTCTCTTCATCGGCAGCGGTGCCAACATCGGGGCGTCGACTGTCAAGACTTTTCTCGCAGCTGGCTACAAAGTCGCACAAGCTTCACGCTCTCTGAAACCCGAGGATAGCACGGAAGATAATCTTCATCTCGTGGTCGATGCCACCAAGCCGGAAAGTATTACAAAGGCGTTCGAGGAAACGAGGAAGAAGTTGGGAGAGCCGAATGTTGTGATTTACAATGGTATATTCGTCCGAGAAGTCCAGTCGATTTTCTCGTGAAGAATCCGTATATACTGACGTCCCTTCACAGCCGCCGCCGCACATTTTGGTGGAGGCGCCGACACCCTCAACCACGTTTCTCTCTCGGACTTCACCACTGACCTCACGATAAACACCACAAGCCCTTTCGTCGCCGCGCAGGAAGCGCTCAAGTCTTTCAATACTCTCCCTTCTGCAACGCGGAAGACTTTCTTCTTCACAGGCAATCTTCTCAACGAACAAAAAGCAATCCCTGGCCTCTTGACGCTCGGCGTCGGCAAATCCGCAACAGCGTATCTGATCGCAGAGGCAGATTTGGTGTATCGCAAACAAGGCATCAGGTTCCACTACGTGGATGAGAGGACTGAAGTTGGCGGGCCGATATATAATGGTGTTTCCGGCGAGGGGCACGCTAACTTCTTCTTGGCCTTGGCGGAGGGAGGGAAAGGCGATGAGGTGCCGTGGCAGGCAACGTTTGTGAGTGGGAAGGGATATGTGGAGTTTCCAATTCGGGGCGTGGAATTCTGAACTTGGTCCGTTGCTAGGTGGGTGAGCTAGATGAGAGACAGAAGAAGCGGTGTGTGGACTGACAGATGGCAAAACACTTGCAATCGTGATCGGAGGTCTTCTGGACGCTTTCAGAACCGACCACTATCTTTCGCGTGATATGACGCTCAAGACTTCAGCTCAAAAAACAAAAATCAAAGTACCTGTGCAACAACTCACCAGCCGCGTTCTTTGTCTTTCTTCGACGCTTTGCTGAACTGAAAATGATTTCTCGGTCCAGCCAACCTAGCCACTTCAGTCCAGACCTCAAACACCCTCCCCTTTTCTGGAGTCTCGTGCTTGCCATAGAATTTCTCCCCTCCAACTTTCTCATCCCACTGCATGTTCTGCAACAACTCGTCCACTTTTCTCATCTTCTCGATCCTGTTGAGTCTCAAATCGACAGTCTTGGCCAGCATGCGCTCAGCAAAAATGTTCGCGGACCGGGAGTTGGCGTGATGGAGGTGAGAGGTGAAGGTGCCGGTAATCGGGCCTTCACGAATGTATTTCTCGGTGATCGTCTCGCTGGGGTTTTCGTCGGACTTTTTGGTAGTTGTCGTCGTTGTGCGGGTTGTGACGTAGTAGATGTTGGCTCCAATCCAACCCTTTTTGGTCTTTGGAAGGATTCTGTCGTGTGGCAAGCGCACACATACGTCGACCTTGACTTGCAAAATGCCAACCTCCGCGCTACTGAGGGTGAATTCAGAGCAGCCTCCGTGGATCACCTTGTCTGTAGATAATTCGACGTTTCGAAAGTCCAGACCGCCCGGCAGAACAAGCTTGGTTTCCTGTTCTGCGGCATCGTTGGCTTCATCAAGATCCTCGTACGTGGTACCACATTCTTGCCAGTCAATGTCTGTGATGTCGACCTCTGCCTCTGCGTCCTCAGCGGCCGACTCTCGTCTGTAGACGCGCCAGACAAAGTAGTAACAGTCCCCCGGATCTGTTTCGTCGATGTCGGACTCGTAATCATCACTGAATTCCAACGTAGAGGCCGAGTCATCAACCTCCACGGCATCACCATCCCGGGGCTGCATCCAGTCGCCGAAAACCTCGTTATTGATGGTCTTTCCACCAATTCTGGGCCTTGGATGCGGACTGAAATCCTCCGTGTCTGAGTCCTCAATGAGCTGCGGCAGTGGCTGAATGGTAACAGCAGGACGAGAGAGGGGTTCTAGACGCTGTGGTCCGGATCCAGAACCAAAGGGACCAAACTTAGGCGCTCTGCCCCGAGGTCTTGCCTCTGGGATTTCTGTGCGTGGTGTCTGTTGAGGCTTGATCACTGGTGGCCAGACGTGCCAGACTTTGCCGTTGACTTTGGCTCTTGCGCCTGGGGCGTCAATGGAGAGAGCTTCGATTTCATCGTGGAACACGTTAGCATCTTCGAGAGATCTGTCCAGCTCATTGAAACGAGCTCTGAGGGCGTCCTCGCCCTTACGTAGGCCCGCGATGGTCTCGTAGTTCTTCATAACATTGGACCAATACATGCCATCGCGACGCCAACGTACGAGCAGCGCATCAATGGGCAGGATTTCTCCAGGCGCCGGAAGTGAGTCCTGAGGTATCTGACGCCTGGTGAGTTTAGTGTTTGGTCCTTTGGCTGCGTCCTTGCCTGGGACTTCTTTTGCCGGCGGTGGCCACTGCCCGTGTATCAATCGATTCACTTCACGTCGAGCGTCTTCCTCACCTCTGTACATGCGCTGCTTTAGCATCAGGCCCACATTAGCCTCGCTCAGAGCATTGCTGACTTGTCTGTAACGCCTGCGCAGCGTATCTGCAGAGCGCTTGTTTCCAGTAAGTTCTTCGTACTTGACGACGATAGCCGGCCACTGGTCTCCGGTATCTTTCCATTGCACTAGCTTGGCGTCTTCGTCAAGAATCTCGCCCAGTGCACGTTCGTGGTTTGTTCGGGCTGAGCTGCTACTAGGGAGCTTCGATGCCAACTCGATTGCTTTCACGCCAGCTGCGCTGTTGAGAGAGAGAGGTGTCGATGGCAAGGCTGGCGTGGATGTGTATATCTCAGTACCGCCATCGTCTTCCTCAGCAACCAGCTTGCTGTTGAGCTCCAAGCCCCGTGCAGTGGCCGTGACACTTTTGTACTTTGGCTTCGGGGCTTCTTCAACAATCAGCTCATCGACACTGTTGTCTTCTTGCTCGGCCTGCCTGTTGCGAGCTGCGCGCTCCTGTTTTTGTCGAATCCGCTCGTCTCTTTGCTGCTTTGCTTGCTCGTCTAGAATCGAAGGACGCTTCGCGAGCTCAGCCTTCTTCTGTTCGATCGAGCGTGTGCGCTCTGCCTCGCGCCGCCGCTCTTCCTCGGCCTTTTCCCGCTGGCGCTTAGCATCCGCCTCTGCTTTCTTCTTGAGATTCTCTTCCCGTGTTCTTCGCAGTTGGTCTGCGTGATCTTTGTTAAGCTTATCATCAGCCTCCTGCTTGCGCTGTCTTTCTTGTTCCCTCTGCCGCTGGAGCTCGATTGCAGCTTGCCGGGCTTTTGCTTTTTGCGCTAGCCTGGCACGAGTTTCTTCGTCACGCTGATGTCTCAGAGCTGCATCTGCCTCGCGTTGCCGTTGTTTGCGCTGCTGCTCCGCTACAGTCTTGGCGGTTTCTCGGCTACGTTCAAGCTCTAAAGCCATTCTCGCCTCGAAGTTCTTGGTGCCCTCTGCGTCGATTCGCTTTCGTCTATCATCGGCCTTTTCAATGCTGGAAGCGACATCGGGAGTTTCAATGCTAGGTCGAATTGTCGACTGTGGCGCAGAAGATGCGACAACCGAATGCTCTTTCTTGAAATGCTGGAGTCGATCTGACCACGGTGCAAGTTCAGCTTGCCCGGTATTTGGCGCATCGGACCTCGAGTGCTGTTCGGAGGTCTTGTGGCGTGCAGAGCTCATGTGGCGTGTAGAGCTCTTGGTTGGTTTTCTGGTCTTCGATCGGCGAGGCTGGGGAGAACTTTCTGAATCAGAGTCGATGGTGATAACGTCCTGTGCGAGAGGCTTTGAGGATGGTCGAGCTTTTGCGCCCGGCAGAGTCTGCAGTCGCGGGCCTAGCATCTCTGTGGGTCGCAGCCGTGATGACTCTCCGTGATCTTTGAGGGTGCTACTGGATGCGAAGCGATGTTCTGATGTCTTCCTCTGCTTTGAACCATCCTTGAGTGCCTTTTGCTGAGCAGCTTGTTTTTTCTTTTGCGCTTCCTTACGCCATGCAGCACTTTCTGCCAATGTCTTGTCGGCATTCGACTCCAGAATACGAGACGACCCGTGGGACAGATGTTTGGGCGGCGAGGCCGGCGCTGGGGCTGGTGGTGATGCCGCTTCGTCGTCAGAATCATCGGACTCCACCTCCACAAATGGTCTATTGGTGGTCCGGCGAAACGCTGGCCGAGCCGAAGCAGAAGATGTTCCTAATGGCATCCGCGATTTGGCATCCACGCTCTCAGACAGCAACGAAACCGAGGACCGCTGCGGAGCTGGAGGCATGTCAATCTTTCTCCTCTTCGTGATATTTTGCGGCGCCTTCGTCTCAATCATGCTGTATGGCCGTTTCAGATCGAGACTTCCTCGAAGACGGTTGAAACGTGGCCCGGAAGCCTCTGGCAGATCCAGCTCCATTGGAGTACTCAAATGTGTTTGCTTGTGGTCAGCTGTGTACTCTGTAAGCCGGCTGTCTTTCTGATCATCATCTGAGTCCCACTGCCAGTCTATATCCCCCGTACCGAAATCGACCGCCGGTACGCTGTTCCCTGGCAAGAAGGACATATTGGAACGAGCAAGCAACATCGATGAGTCCCTCTGACGAGACATGTGCCTGAGCAAGTGACTGCTAGGTCTACTCTGGCACGTGGAGATGCAAGCTCGTGATATCGGAAAATCTGACGCAGGTATCAGCAAAGCCCGTTGCGTACTGCAAGTGTGCGAATTGCCCTTTGGCGAGCACGTCGCAGGCTGACAGAACAGCGCCAACAGTTGAGATTGCTGGCCGCCAACTCGATGCTCTCACAGGGAGATCAAACAGTGTGTGAGGCCAAAAACCATCAACGCGATGAGCAGTTGGGCAGTGATGTTGCGGATCAAGCCGAGCTTCGCGTAGTGATCGTCGTTGCACTGAAGGAGTTTGAGGCGCATCACTGGACTTCTCGTTCGCGGACGGGGAACGCAGAGACGGCCTTCGATGTTGGACTGAAGGTGAAACGTAGGACGTACTTGGTGACTGTCGGGTTGCAAGAGTTGGGAGCTGTTTGGACCTTTTTCAATCGCGTTGTCCAGAATCGTGGAGTTCGCAGTCGCCAGCACAGTTGCGGATCGCGGCTAGCAGAGGGGCCGGTGTTTGAGACCTCATCCAGTGACATGAGGCAAGAGCCCACGGAAGGTAGTTGGGTCTGGCATTGCAGAGTGAAGTGGTTGTCGCAGTGGTTGTCGCAGTGGTCGAGGTGGAAGTCAAGAGCTGAGGTTCGAGGCAATGCTGAAGCTTGTGAGTCTCTGGACTTAATTATCAAGTGAAGATGAGTGAATTTATAGTGGTTCTCAGTCTTGTGAAAGTGAACATTTTGGCTTGTGATGAAGCACTACGTGTTCTGTCAAGAAGCCTTGATGAGTTGCTGGCGGCCTGGCTCTGGTCGTGAGCTCTGCCGTGATGCACAGCGAGGTCTAGCAATCTTGCCGTCGTGTTGTAGATATTGGCTTCTGACATCTTCAGTCGTTTCCGCTTGCAGCGGAATCCGTATCCATCTATGAATGCTATATTGTTCACTTGGACCTAAGAGCTGCGTCTTGAAGCGGGTCAAGATAGCCTGCTTGAGATCTTGGGTTTTCTCCACGGCGCAAGCACGGTCATAGGAGCGGAATGACTGTGATGTTGCCATCATTGCGCTGTCGTGGTGTTGTCACGCGTCATTCGATCTCACAATCTGAAAGTAGATGTGGCCATTTTCTGGCTCGTGTTCTCGAGAAGTCGCCTTTTCGTTAATTCGAAGTGCAAGTTTATCCCGGCAGCCAGGTCGCGCGTCAATTGAGGGCGCTTCACGAGGTTGAGCGCCTATCGTGCTGGCAATCTCAGCCCACGGGCTTTTCCTGAACTCGATCATTCTCCGCACTCAGTTCGGCCATGAGTCCACCAGGAAATCGCTGCTTCTCGTCTTCCTCCAATTTTGACTTGACCAGCCTGTCCAGCATCTTGGCCTTCTCCAGAGCTGCATTGGTGCAAGTGAGCATGCTCAGCCCATCCACCGGCGTCCCTCCATACTTGGCAACCTGACAGACCTCGCCGAAACGATTGATGCTGATGATGATCTCCCCTTCTCTGCAGTGTTCCTCAAGTAATGTAGCATCCTGCAACATGACCTCTCCACCTTCGTAGTAGCTTGTCGTGATACAGAAGGGCTGGTGTTGCATCGATAGCTTGACAGGCTCTCGTTCCCTCAGACCGAACACCGTAACTTCTTCTCCTCGAACTTCCACATCTGGTCTTCTGAAATGCATTAGTGCAGCCACCAGTGCTACACAGCTGGCATCGACCAAATTGCCATCATGATCCAACACGTGGATGTCCGCTCGGATGTGAAAGCATTTCTGTCCTGCCACGATGCACAGACTCTCTGTATCCAATGCTCCTGACCTTCGAATTGTCTTCTCGAGTATCCGGCTCATGAGAAGCTCAGTCTGGTCTTGACTGCAGAATCAGTCAGCCCATTCCCTTTATGTCCACAACAGCATGTGCTTTTCCGTACCGTCCAACCTCGAAAGCTGGGCTCGCAATGGGACTCAGCTCGGTACTGATTGTGAAGACTCCATCAAATTTCCTGTCTGGGTACGGAGTGATCACTTCTGCGGAAATGTTCACAAGCACTCGCGTCTTGCCAATGCGGACATCTGCTTGGCCGTAGCCGTCGCCGAACGCGAGATCGATGGGGCGAAATTCGTCGAAGGCGCGGCCATCGATGCGGACGTTCTGCTGCAGGGCGGAAAGGACAAATTCGCGCTCGTTGGTGGAGGGAAGCGCTTCAGACGGCATGGTTGCTGGGCCTGGCGCATTGCAGTCGCCAGAAAGTTTGGAGAATGTGAAGTGTAGGTCGAAGTGATGTCCACGTCCACAGGCTTGATTCTCCACGGCGGACATTGACTTCCCACATCTCGAACTCGCTTTGCGCCAGAACCTACAACCATCCAACAACAGCACGACGACTCACCGCCGCCATGACCACCGCTCACCGACCCACCTTCGATCCAGCCCGAGGCAAAGAAGCCGCCCGCGGCGAGGCCTACCACCAGCGCCTCCTTCCCGCGCACAAAACACTCAAGTTCCGCCAACAAAACCAAGGCACCCCCGCTGAACAAGCGAAGCGCGATCTCAAAGCCGAGCTGCTACGAAATGAAGCCAGGCACTTTGCTAAAAAGGAAGGGCGAGAGCTTCCAGACGACGAGGATGCGGCCGAGCCCCAACGACAAATCGAAGCCGGCTTAAGCGGAGGCGTAAAGCGCAAAGCTTCGGAATCTGGTGACGCGGAAGGACAAGCAGACGAAGAAGACTACGAAGCAAAGAAGCGGCGCGTATTAGAGGAGACCCGAGACATCGACGCAGACTCCGATTCCGGATCATCGAGTTCAGATTCACAGAGTGAAGAGGATGAAGACGAGGATGAAGAAGCAGAGCTGATGCGCGAGCTGGCAAAAATCAAAGCCGAGCGTGCGGAGAAGGCTGCGAAGGAAGCTGCGGAGCAAGCGAAGAAGGACGAGGAGCAAAGAGAGAAGGACATTGCGTTAGGGAATCCGTTGTTGAATGCGGGGAGAGAGGATTATAATATTAAGCGGAGGTGGGATGATGATGTCGTGTTCAAGAACCAGGCTCGAGGGACGGAGGAGAGGGGCAAGGAGAAGAGATTCGTGAATGACTTGCTGAGGAGTGACTTCCATCGGAGGTTTATGGATAAATATGTGCGATAGATGGCGTGGCGCACAGCATCAGATACGCAGGTCTTGGGGCTTTATGCCGCGGAGTGCCATTCAACAATCTGGACCGGATATTGGTACGACTTTTGGAAAGAAAAGCGAGGTCTTCGTCGTGGCTAAGTTCACCGAGAGATGTCGGTCCACTACAATCACGGCACCCATACACTACCATTGTGAATGCAGAATGACATTGAACGAGCTGGTATGAAAAGCTCTGTCGACAGTTCCTGGCCGGAATAGGTCTTTCGATAGAGCGCAGGCGATGAACTTGCGAGGCTTCTCACGGTGACGCTTGTCGCGCCCAATTCCTTGTGCATCACGACATGCATGCAAACAGATTCTCGCCACCTGTCACCAGGTTCGATCAGCTCGTCGATCTTGACTGCATGAACCGCACAGAGGAGTATGCGGTGATCGACCTCTTTGCGTCCTCACATAGGATTCCTTGCTTCGATCTTCAACTTGCACCACCAAAGTCGCATTGACAGTGACAGGCTAGGTCGTGCGACCTCATCAGCTGACTTCGACGTCAATGTTTCAAAGTCAGACATCTCAAATTCCTCAACTGCATGATCTGTGTATCCAGTCACATCGCTCGATTTCCAGCTTGATGGCTGAAACACAAGAACTCGAAATACTCATCGCCATGCATTCCAGCTACAACGGCATGGCTCTGCGACCTTCCCAAGTACCAAGCGGCGGGATCTGGAGCCTTTGGAAAGGTGTGTCGTGCATATTTATGCCATGGACGTCACCTGACGGCTCTTTCAACTCGCGTTTCGATCCCCTTGCTTCACGGCATGAGTAACAAGAAAAGAAACTGATAATCAGCACTACACCTCCACGACCCGAACGATAGGATCCACACAAAACGAGAAAATATGTCTTGGCCGTGGCTGCCATGCTTGCCTTGCCATGCCATTCTCACGCGTCAAGAAAGTTGCGGAGACCTGGAGACGCCAGCGTCATTCCTTGTTCTGTCAACAGAGAGAGAGGCGTCTCTCATCGCGGCCGCAAGTCCGCGGTGAGTCGTCGGTGCCCAGCAGCGACAAGGAAGACAAAAGTCCAATAGCGTGTGGAGCAAACGCATGACATCCATGCTTGATCCATCGACGTTCGGAAGCACGTCCGAACAGATCCAACAAGAACTTTGACAAATTTCTTCTCAGCAGCAGCTTCGCTTGGACGTTGCTTGCTTGCTTCAACAATCGAAAGATTGAGAAAAAGATCTACAGCACAGTATATCATGGCAACCGCACTTCCCTATCTTTCCACTAACTCACAAGCGGTGCTGATAGATAACCACAGCAGGCTCAATCAACAGCAGATTGCCTTTCCATGTATTGTAGATCTTTCAGTTCCGGAAGCCGAACAACGTGCTCCAAGATTTGACTTATCGATGATGACGGAGACGAGAAAGCTCATCATCACTCAACAAACCTGTCGACATTTTCGATTTCCAACAAATGCACGCAAACAAACGCAATCTCATCACATCACATCGCGTACGCAGATCTGTAAGTGCAATGCACGGTGCAGCCGAGTTCCGCAGGTTCGGTCCCCACGCCGCCGAAAAGTTTGTGAGGTTATTCAGAGTTCAGCAGTAACGACCCACCGGTATGTGCCGATGAAAGCTTCCGTTCGGTCGTTCGGGATGTTGCATGTGAAATGGTAGGTTCGACGTACGGAGAAGATCGTTCACATACGCCCCCGGCATTGTTAATGATGCAGCAGAAACTTACCGCGACAATTGGCGTCTTCAACAGAAAAATCTTCAACAAAGAAAAAAGATGTGAGAAATATAATAATACCGCCGAGATGGGCACTTTGTGCTACCTCAACGATAGCTCACTGCTTTCTCGCAGATTTCTGGGTACTGTAGCGAGCGTGGAAGTGCAACCTCCCAAGTAGAAGTAGAAGTATGTAAGTCTTGCATCACATGATCCAGGATCGCAAAGAGTCTAGTGCAAGATCCACCGTGGAGCACTTTCACCAAAGAAAGAAAACCCAGCAAAGTGATGCTTGAGAGAACCTCGCGAGAAGCCCGAATATTAACGTGGCGGGAGAAAAGGGAGCAGAACACGTCGAGACTCGAATGCTGGCTCTGTGCTGGCGCTATCGATTCTTCTAGGTTGTTCCTCCGACTGCCACCAGTCTTCTTGCTTGCAAGTGTGGATACCGTGTTGAGAAAAGAAAAGAATAGAAATGCCCACTTTCGTTTCCACTTTTTCGTTCTTTTTTCGTCAACTGTACTGTATGCAAAGCAATCGCGTGGCGGCAGTACAGGATCTGCGGGCGAACGCGATGCCGCAATTATCGTATCTACGGTATGTATCACAGAGAGCCGGGAGAAGAGAAGCGAAGCGAAGCGAGATAGGAAAGGGACTGATGAGGGACTAGAGTAGAGTCGCGAATCTATACGAAACTTGAAGAAAAGATTCGGATAAGAAACTGCCAAATTTGGCCGAGACCCAACTAGTTACCGTCGCGCACAGTCCGACGTGTTCTTTGCATGTGGCGTGCATCACCTCTGCCTCTGGGAATTGACAATTCGTATATAACCCGCAGAATGCGAATTCGCGACCAACAACAAAGCTGGTGAGAACAAATAATAGCGGCAATGACGATTTCTGTTGTGATCAATGGTGTGCTATGTACTATATCTGTGGTCCCGTTCCGAAAGCGTTGCCGGCAGGGCTGTGCAGGGGTTCTCATGCACGCTTCTTGGCATAGATCACTAATGATCAGAAGCAAACGATAAGCTACTGCAGCGCTTTGCAAGGTTGTTTCTGAGGCGTTGAGATATCGATGCCACAGTGGCTTCAGACCCGCAAGGTGGAGGCTTCAGGAAACATTCCGAAAAACTTCGACCGAAATTCGATTGATCGTTATTCGTTGTTGTGACTGCCGGAGCTGCAATGCTGGTCTTGAGATCGCGGAGTGGGTGTTGCTCAGACACATGGACCTCCGATGTGTTATTATTGTTGGCCAGTGTTGGTGGGCGCTAAATAGCACACTGCGTTTTCTCGCAGGAACGATCTAGCCCAAGCTAGTTCAAGGTTAGAGTCCTGCCAAGGTGACCTTATCTTCGAGGCATGAAAATACCGAGCGGCTGCACAGAAAGGATCGGAGACGAGATAGTCAAGCGAGATATCAATCTGCAATGCACATCGCTTTCACGTTTCCAAGAAGTAGGCGAAACCTCCGAAGGATGCCAGCAGAATCGATAGTGCTATTGCCAGGACCGGCATTGACGATTGAGCAGTGCAGGCAGTTGTTGCGCCAGAGTCATCCGGTTCAGAACTCGTAGATGTTGGTGCTGCTGGCTGTGAAGTGCTGCCCGTGGCGGTCGGCTTCGGCAGAGGGTTGCCCATTCCGCAAAGTCCAGAATTGCGCATGTATTCGCTTGGATATAGGATCTTGGGCAAGCCTTGGCCCATAGGGACTCTCAGCACACCTACTGGGCTGACCGTGAGATTAGTACAAGTGAGCATCTCCATGACTTGAGTTCCGAATGCAAGTCCGTGCGCCAGAAGGTCAACCTCAAAGTCACTGGTAGCTTCACCATCATTGTTGAGAACGGTGATCACCTGCTTGTCGTTCACGCCTTTGCGTAGAGCCATTGTGTGGTAGTCTTGATATATGACCTCGGTCGCAGACTTGATGTAATCGTCTTCAGCCAGTAGAAAATGTTGCCTGGCGAGTACCAAGGTAGCTATATGTTTGTAGAGCTCTGCGCCTGTGTCGAATTCTGTGGTCCAGAGCGGTGATCTATTCGTATGCGGCGAAATCTTTCCCGCCATATGCTGTTCTTGACCCTGATATATGATTGGGATACCGTCGAACATGATGGTAAATGCCAGGACGTTTTTCGCTTGTGCCGTGTCGTTCGTTAATTCCGTAAATCTCGTCACGTCATGGTTCTCGGAGAAGGTGCCGAATGCTGTGGTGTCTTCGCAGTTCTCCCTTGTCGTGTAGATAGTCGTGATGAGGTCGTTGAGGTTGCCACTTGTGCTTCCGAAAGCTCTCATGAGGGTATAATATATTGGGTAGTTCAGAATCGAGCCAATGGTGTCCGCCCAGCGACATACCATGCTGTTGTCGCCAAACATCGTCTCGCCTGTAGCGAAGACCCCTGCAGCTCTGAGAAACCTGGAAAAGAAGTCCGGCTCGACGTTGACAGCCGTGTCGATGCGGAGGCCGTCAATTGAGTAGTTGGAAACCATCTCGGAGATCCATTCCCCCCACATGTCTCTGACGGCCCTGGCTTCGGTACGCAGATCGACCAGCGAGACTGCGCTGCTGCCCATCCAGCAGACCTCGACTTCGGTCTGGTTTGTATTGCCATTGACTGGGCCTGAAGCGGTCGTTAGAAAGCGGTCACTGGTTCAGCAGATACGTCTTTGATCACAGGCTTCATCACCTCTTTCAAGCCAACGACGATGGCATTCACTTACAGTATGAGTGAAAATACTTGGCATCATTGAACGGATTGAACACCCTGTAATCGACTGCCGATGCCGGACCGGCATATGCCATGTGGTTGACAACAATGTCCAACATCAAGTACATGCCACGTCGATGTAGCTCGGCGATGAGCTCATGGAGGTCATCAGCAGAGCCGAAGTTGGGATTCAGTGCGTAGAGGTCTTGTGCCCAATAGCCCATGTGAGCGTCGCCATCGATGGTCTCCTGGGGAAGCTGCTCCACAACAGGCGATATCCAGATGGCATCGAAGTTCATCCCTTGGATATAGTCTAGCTTGTCGGTGATGCCTTTCCACGATCCGCCGCAATATCTGCCGTTCACAACATCACAAGGTGCGGTTGTGGATCCATCGCTTCGAGAGAAACGATCTGTGATGACTTGATAGATTGTCCGGGATTGCCAGTCTTCGAGGGTCGCTGCACTTGCTTTCAAGGTGCAGAACGTGATGAGAGCAATGATGAACAACGGCACCAGACACCCCATGGCTGATCAAGTGAGTGGGGTGCGTTCCATTACGGCGCGGATGTTAGCATATACATGGCTGCAGACTGAGTGGCGCAGTGTCTGAAGTTTGAGCTGAGCCTCAAGTTGAGTGGTCGCAGCCCCAAGGCTTGTGCTCCGATACGATCAAGAGCCAAGTCCCGTTGGCAACAACGGCGATAACTGCTCAACGCCCCGTTCGTGTAGATGGACTGCTCCGGGAGAACATGAGAAGAGCCTAGCGTGCATGACCAAGTCGCCGGGAGACAGCGTTGAGGTCGGCGGCTCTGCAGAAGGGGCCATGTCGAGATGGTGCACGCCCAGCTGGGAAAAGATCTGGATCCAGGGCTCCACTGGGCGACGATAGGCTGGATACGTGCTGCCGAAGTCACGCAAGGCGACACCGCGTCTGGGTACTGACCGCGGAAATCGTGTCGCAGGAGCAGAGAGCTGTGAGGTTCCAACAAAGGCAAGACATGTCGTCTGGCCTCCCCGGGCCGATGGCGCCATGAGGGCGATCCGATTTGGGCTGGCCCTGGCCATGTTCGACCACGATGTCGAGGGAGATGCCGGGGAGCGTCGCTCACGTGCAGGCGGGCACGAGAATGGCGATGGCGTGGTGTGGGAGGGTGTGCGGTGCGGTGCGGTGCGGTGCGGTGCGGTTGGAATTCAACGCGGGTCCCCAAACGCGTTCGGGCCATCCTTGCACGGCATGATGAAGGGTGATGGAATGCATGCAGGAACAAACGAAAAGCGGTGCCGGAAGGAAGCCGTGTGCACGTCTTGTTTGATCGGCACGACGGGAGTGGCCCGTGCGGCCGACCGCACCTTCCCTGCACGCCTGGCTCGACTGCAGATTCTGCTCCCGACGTCCAGCGCGATCTATCATGAATCACTTTTCGCGCAATTGCGCCTCACGTCACTGCAACGGGCTCGGCCAATTGCACACACGTGTGGAAATCGCGGTGCCAGAATGGACGGCATGGAGAAGGCGCGACCCTCCGACGGCACGTTGGCTCGCTTCACCCGCGTGGAGCTTCGCAGCAGAGTTCCCTGGCGATGGCTTCCTTTGTGTCGTGCGCGCGGTCGAGGTGCTCCTGTGCGCTGATCGAACCGTGGTGCGCCAGACTCGCAAGCTGCGCAGGGCGGCGATGGAGAACTGGTGCTCCGCAGCACAACGGCTGTCCGCAGCGCTGGAGGCGAGCGAGGTCGCGGGAGCCAGGGTGGCATGTAGCAGCGACGCGTGGGCGGGCCCCGGAGCCCACCATCACGGGCACACGCGAGGGCGAGAATGGGTCCTGCTGTCAACCTCCTGCCGCCACGGCTGCGAGCCCTCTGCCTGTCGTATGGACGATGTTCGGGCGCATCCCAATGCGGCGCGAGGTGGTGGCAGGCGGCCAATCGCTGCCGCGGCGCCCAACACGATCGTACCAACCCCGAGCACCACGGCCTGCACTGCATGCTACACCTGAGACGCACCATCTCGTCGCTGTCACCCAACGCCCGGCCACGCCTGAGCGCCGGTGGAGTCTTGCCACTTGCATTTGCGCCTTGCTTCATGCTGTCCCTCGTCGACCTCATGTCCGGCCCACGCCACCCTGCCGCTGCTCTTGCACTTCCTTCACGCCCTCGGGTCGACGCTTCTCCCACTCGCAGCCGTTGTGCCCCACCCGCGTTCAGCGCTTTCACATCCCTGCAGCGCGCTGTGCCTGGCATACACTTGAACGCAGGTCCGCATCCTTTCGCAGCACATCGCTCACCTCCGCTGCCACTCCTCGCAATTGCCGAGCGGACCCGCACCCGGCGTGCTTTCCTTCCCCCTCCTCGCGCGCACCACCACCTTCCTTCTGGATGAGCGTTGTCGAGAGCTCCTCGACTCCAGCTAGTGCTGCCGCGGCACTTGCATTGCAATGCGAGCGAGCAACATGTTCGGAACATGTCTTCTTCGCCTCGCTTCCCTCGCGGCTCTGGCCTCGGGCTCCTACTATGACCCCGTGGAAGAGCCGTGGAATTTGAATGTCAACGAAAATGCAGCAACACCTCTCGAATATTCCCCTCCAGATTGGCCTGCGGGATTCGAGCACACGCCGAGTCCCGAGAACTGGCGCGTTCCGTTTTACAGCTTCTTCCTGGACCGATTTGTGAACGGCGACCCCACCAACGATAACGCCAATGGCACCACCTGGGAGGAAGATTACCGACAAACGCAGCTTCGATATGGTGGAGACATCGTTGGTCTCCAGGACTCGCTCGATTACCTCCACGGGCTGGGCATTCGCGGAATCTATCTTGTCGGCAGCGCCTTCCTCAACAAGCCCTGGGAAGCCGACGGGTTCAGTCCTCTCGACCACACGATCCTCGATCACCACTTGGGCAACATCACGCAATGGCGAGAGGGCATCAAGGCGATCCACGACAAGGGCATGTATGTGATTATGGACAACACGATGGCGACCATGGCCAATCTGTTTGGTTTCGAAGGATTCTACAACACAAGTGCCGATTGGTCCTTCTCGGAGCACAACATGAATTACATCAGCAAGAACCGATATCGTGACTTTTACCAGACCAACGAATTTCACCAAGTCTGTCCGTACGACTTTCCACGCTTTTGGGATCAAGGTGGCAGCCAGATCATTGATAACAACACGAATGCGATGGTGGGCTGCATGGACAGTGAATTCGATCAATTTGGTGATGTCGGTGCCTTTGGTGTGTACCCGGAATGGCAAAAGCAGCTCAGCAAATTCAACGGTGTTCAAGATCGTTTGCGAGACTGGCGACCGCAGGTGCTGGACAAGATCAAGCACTTTTCCTGCATGATGATCGAGGCTCTTGATATCGATGGTTACCGTATCGACAAAGCCATGCAGGTCACTGTCGACGGACAAGCCGAATGGTCAAAGCACCAACGCGAGTGCGCTGCGTCTGTTGGCAAGAAGAACTTCTTCATCCCGGGAGAAATTGTCAACGGAAATGCGAACGGCGCCGTCTACCTTGGACGTGGCAAAGAGCCGACCATGCAGGAGTACAACGAGACGGAAGCGATGTTGACCAAACAAGACAACAACTCCGCATACATTCGAGACGCAGGCTTGCAAGCTCTGGATGCAGGCGCATTCCACTACTCCACTTACCGAGCACTCATGCGAATGCTTGGGCTTGACGGCAATCTCTTGGCTGCGAACGATGCTCCGATCAACTTTGCTGATCAGTGGGCAACTTTTGTGCGAACCAACGACATGCACAATGCAATCACTGGCGAATTCGACCCACGCCACATGTATGGCGTCTCAAACCACGATGTGCTCCGCTGGCCCGGATTGACTAACGGCACGCAACGGCAGCTGCTTGGAGACTTCATCATTACCATGGTCATGCCAGGTATTCCATTGATCAGTTGGGGAGAGGAACAAGCAATGTATGTCCTGGACAACACCGCAAGCAACTACATCTTCGGTCGTCAGCCCATGGCCTCGTCGCAAGCTTGGCAGATGCACGGCTGCTACAAAGTCGGCAACACCAACTTGAATGACTGGCCCATCAACAGCACGCTCAATGGCTGCAAAGATGATGGCGTCAGCTTGGACCACAGGGATACCTCTCATCCAGTGTATACTGTGCTGAAGGAGATGTTCGAGATGCGACAACGCTATCCTGTTCTCCAGGACGGCTTCAATGTGAAACAGCTCTCGAGCCAAACATTCAACTACACGCTGCCAGGCTCTTTTGGCGTTCCGACCGAGACTGGCCTCTGGAGCGTGTATCGCGGTCGTATGCCTTTCCAGGACTTCGAAGGCGAAGGCTTCGGAAATCAAGGTGTCTGGCTGCTCTACTCAAACTACAACGGATCCCGGGACTACGCATATGACTGCAGTGGTCCCGACGCCATCATCTCTCCTTTTGATTCGGGAACGACTGTCAAGAACATGTTTTATCCATTCGATGAGTACAGGCTCGAAGATTCAACTGTGTCATTGGGTATTGAAGATTCGTCGGATGTGAATGGTTGCATCCCTCGGCTGAACATGACCTTGTACGGGTGGAAGGCGTTCGTGCCCAAAGACAAATGGGTGGCACCTTCGCCAGTGATCACTCGCTTCCTACCTGGCCACGATGCGCGCATCCTCTCCGATACTCCTGTGTCTGACCCTACGACTTTCGAGGTGGAACTGCGTTTCTCAACAGAGATGAGCTGCAGCTCGCTGTCTGATGCGCTCTCGATTAACTCCACCACTGAGAACGGCGAAGTCGCGGAGGTCGATGCGGAGAACATCGACTGTGCGGTGGTGGATCCTCAATTTGAAGCCTACTACTACGGCCCCAGTCCTTCCATCTGGCGAGCTCGATTCAACCTGACCAATGTGTACGATGGTGTCCATCAAGTCAATGTGAACAACGTCACAAGCGAGGCCGGCGACACTTTCACAAATTCTCATGACCACTACATGATTCGCGTCGGTCAAGAGAACAACCCAATCGTCTTCCCGCTGAAAGGAAACTACAGCACGTCTCTCGTTTACAAAGACACCACAAGCGCAAAGCGCGATGCTTCGCTCACCACATCAGGCCTCATGGTCAACCACAACGCGCCAGGAGCCGACAAATGGAGATACTCTACTTCGTTCGGTGCAGTCTGGTCGGACTGGTTCGACTACACTCACGGCAACGTATCGATATCCCCGCAGACCTGGCGAGGCAAGAAAGTCCAAAAGTGGTCTGGCGACCATGTTCAAGTGCAGTATTGGTCTCGCCTTGCTGGAAGTAGTGCTCACTTTGTGGAAGGTGATGTCGTCGGTTCCGATTCGCCCCCAAGACGATTCCCTCACCTGTTCCTGCATGGCTCGTTCAATCAATTCGGTTATGACTCCGGACTCGATAACAGCATGTCCCAACTCGACAATGGCAGCTGGTACTTTGACTTCATGGATGAGTGGCCGTCTCAATTCCAGATCAACGTTTGGGGCATGGCCGATGATGGAAGTCCAGATGTGTCGATGGCGTACGGTGATGTCGACAATGACACTGTCCTCGATCGCATCTCGCCCGTCTCTTTGCAGAAAGCGCAGACCAACATTACTAATGATGGCCCCAACGGCACTGCCCTTGCTTGGCGAATTCTGCTCAACGACGGCGATTTGCGCTACTACATGATTCCAGTCGGCAATCGATACCTCCAGCTTGTCTTGTGGGTTTTGCTAGCCATCGTTCCGATTCTCTCGGCCATGGCCGCCGTCTGGGCATACATGCACTACTTCTATGGCGTCAAATTCAACAAGATTGGACTTTCGGAGAAGAACAGCATCCTTCCGGTAGCAGCGATTGGAAAGATCTTCCATCGTGAGAAGTACAGCGAGAAAGATGACCCCGGATCTGGTGATTCTTCGGCTGACCTTGGTGCCGGAATCATCCGCGACGCGATGGGTGCTGGTGGTGCTGGTGCCGTAGTCGAGCAACATCGCAGGACGGTCTTGATTGCCACGATGGAGTACGACATCTCGGACTGGAACATCAAGATCAAAATCGGAGGACTCGGTGTCATGGCTCAGCTCATGGGCAAGAATTTGGAACATCAGGATTTGATCTGGGTGGTGCCATGTGCTGGCGGCATTGACTATCCCGTCGACACTCCTGGCGTACCAATCGATGTGACCATCCTCGGCCGCACGTACGAAGTCCAAGTTCAGTACCACAAGCTCAACAACATCACGTACATGCTTCTCGATGCACCAGTATTTCGCCGACAGAACGCGAAAGAGCCCTACCCCGCGCGTATGGACGACCTCGATAGCGCCATTTACTATTCTGCCTGGAACCAGTGTGTCGCAGAAGCTATGCGCCGATTCCCGATTGATCTCTACCACATCAACGATTACCACGGCACCGTCGCGCCACTCTACCTCCTTCCAGATACCATCCCTTGCGCGCTCTCAATTCACAATGGAGAGTTCCAGGGTCTGTGGCCCATGCGAAACACACGAGAGTCTGAGGAAATCTGTTCTGTTTTCAATCTACCACAAACTGTGGTACAGCGCTATGTTCAGTTTGGAGAGGTGTTCAATCTTCTGCACGCTGGAGCCAGCATTCTGCGAATTCATCAAAAGGGCTTTGGCGCCGTCGGCGTTAGTAAGAAGTACGGCAAGCGTTCCTGGGCACGATACCCGATCTTCTGGGGTCTTAAGAAGATTGGTGCTCTGCCAAACCCGGACCCAAGTGATATCGCTGAATGGGACAAGAAGCTCACCGACCCAGACTCAATACAAATCGATCAGGTATTCGAGAGCGGTAGGGCTAGCTTGAAACGACAGGCGCAAGAATGGGCAGGCCTAGAACAGCGTGCGGATGCGGATCTATTCGTCTTTGTTGGTCGCTGGTCGATGCAGAAAGGTGTGGATCTTATCGCAGATGTCTTTCCGGCTATCCTGGAGAAATACGAACACGTCCAGCTGCTCTGTGTTGGCCCTACCATCGATCTCTATGGCAAATTTGCAGCACTAAAACTGCAAAGAATGATGGAGAAGTATCCCGGACGAGTCTACTCCAAGCCCGAGTTCACTGCGCTCCCGCCATTCATCTTCAGCGGTGCCGAATTCGCCCTCATTCCTAGCAGAGACGAGCCGTTCGGTCTCGTTGCTGTCGAGTTCGGCAGAAAAGGTGCACTTGGTGTGGGTTCTCGTGTTGGAGGTCTCGGTCAAATGCCTGGTTGGTGGTACACGATTGAGTCCTCCACCACCAAACATCAGATGCATCAATTCAAGATGGCCATTGCAGCGGCTTTGAAGTCCGACTACAACACACGTGCCATGATGCGAGCTCGATCGGCGAAGCAGCGTTTCCCTGTGGCTCAGTGGAAAGAGGATCTCGAGATCCTGCAGGGCACTTGCATCAAGATTCACAAGAAGCGCATGGAGCACATCACTGCTCGACGTATGGGACTGGAGGACAAGAGTGGCACATCGAGCGGCTGGAACACTCCTGGTTGGATGACCCCACGTAGTGGCTGGGGCACTCCTGCCGGCAGCAGGCCGAACACACGTCCATCTTCGCCCAACCGCTCCGGAGCGACCACCCCAAACGCGTCTCGCCCTGCATCTCTCTCGCTGGGTATGCGACACGGTCCTGGTCACGGAGGCTCTCCGCCACAGTCGACGACACCTTCTTCTCAAACTCCAAGCGCCTCTCGCCGCAATTCACTCGAAGAACAGCAGGACCCACGTCGCCGTCTCAGCAGTATCGAAGACGAAGAGATCATTACGCGTCAAGAAGCAGAAGATTCGAAGCGTCGGTCTCGGTTGGGCGGTGTCGATGAATACAACTATTCACTGCGCGATGGTACGCTCGGCCATGCAGGTCCGTCGGCTCCTACCGCAACGCACAATCCCTACTTCCCCCCCACGACACCAGGAGATACACCAGAAGGCGCACAATTTCCCTTCTTATCCCGCCCACATAGTCCCGTGCGAGGCATGGCACCCAGCATTCCGCAGACCCCTCTCTCTACAGAGACTGTCATGGACGAGAAGAAGAACCAGCCTCAGGACCTGATGCCATTCTTTACCGATCCTACTGGACTGTATATCAAGACTTTTGACAAGAAACTCGATTCCCTGAACGGTAGCAACTCAGAAAGCGCTCTGTGTATTGAGGAGTACTTGGAGAAGTCAGAAAAGGAATGGTTCGGCCGCTTGCATGATGCTAAAATGAGTCGCGCTACAACGCCCAACGCATCGAGAGGACCAACTCCAGCTGGCTCAATCTACGAAGGTATCGAGACAGACGAGTCACTCGCCCAGTTCTTGCTTCCCGAGAACTACAAGGCCCCAACGGGCATCAAGCGTATAATGCTGCAGAAGGTGGGAGATTGGCCCGTCTACTCTCTCCTGCTCGCATTGGGACAGATCCTCGCCGCGAACTCTTACCAGATCACACTCATCAGTGGCCAGGTCGGACAGACTGCTGGCCAACTGTACACAATTGCCTGCATCTACTTGGCAACAACCTTAATCTGGTGGTTTGTTTTCCGTCGCTTCGAGGCTGTCTGGTGTCTCAGTCTACCATGGGTATTCTATGGCTTGGCTTTCTGGCTCCTGGCTTTTGCGCCATTCGGCAAATCTGACAGCGCTCGAGGATGGGTGCAAAACGTGGCTACCGCCATGTACGCAGTGGCTTCGTCTTCCGGCTCACTATTCTTTGCTCAGAACTTTGGTTCGCTTGGCTCGGCGCCTGTTAAGGACTGGGCGTTCAGAGCATGCGCAATTCAAGGCACGCAACAGCTGTATGTTGTTGGACTCTGGGCCTGGGGTAGCCAGCTTACACGCACCAACGCGAATGGACAATCAACCTCTTTGGGCTACAAGATGACCGCAATCGGCATTCCAATCTCCATCTTCTTGTGGGCTGTCGGCTTGGTTCTCTTCTTCGGTCTTCCGGATTTCTATCGTCAGAAACCCGGTGGCGTGCCCGACTTCTACTCGTCCATCTTCCGAAGAAAGATCGTCGTCTGGTTCCTGGTCGCGGTGTTCATTCAAAACATATTCCTGTCTGCACCATATGGTCGCAACTGGTCGTATCTCTGGAGTTCGAGACACGCCCCAGGATGGGCCATCTTCCTACTCATCCTCCTCTTCTTTGTGGTTGTGTGGATCGGCGTACTACTCTTCTTCGGATACCTCTCAACGACTCACAGCTGGATCATCCCCATCTTCGCTGTCGGCCTTGGTGCTCCAAGATGGTGTCAGATTCTGTGGTCAAACTCCAACATTGGACAGTACCTTCCTTGGGCTGGCGGCCCGATCGCATCTGCTCTACTGGGCAGGTGTCTGTGGCTGTGGCTCGGCGTGCTCGACTCCATCCAAGGCATCGGCTTTGGTATGATCCTGTTGCAGACTATGGTCCGCTTCCACTGCTCTTTTGCTCTCATGGCTGGCCAAGTCATCGGTGCGATAGCCACGATCGTACGTCGCTTCCCCACAGCCTACACATCTTTTCCTATTCCTACGCACACATGCTAACATTCATACAGATTGCAAGAGCAGATGGTCTCAACAGCACAGGTCCCGGACCGACCTTCCCCAACTTCGCTGGCGGATGGGTCGATGGCCTTTCCCAGCCATGGTTCTGGATCTGTCTCGCCTTCCAACTTGGCATCTGTGTGGGCTTCTTCACATTCTTCCGCAAGGAGCAGCTCACCAAGCCATAGGATGATCAACGACGACACGGACGCAATTTCGCTTCTTGATACCACGCTTTTGTTTGACCGGTACAGACTTCTGGAAAGCAGAACGGATGTCGATTTTTGGTGTGCTTTTCTGCATGGAATTTTCATGATCTGATGATGATCGAAACCGGCGTTCGAACGCGGAATGATTTGACTCGTTTTTGAGGGGGAAGTTCTGTTTTTTTATCTGTGGCACTCCAGCGCATAGCATTCTGCATCGTCGCAACAGCTTTTTCTTCGGGCATCCTGCTTTTATTCTGGGGCTGAGGGGTGGGTTGTATGAGAAGAAAGTGGAGGAAGAGGAGGAGCGGCGACTGCGAAGAACAATAACAGTAATACTGCATATACCCCAAAGCGAGTATAGAGGATATATAGATGAGAGACACCCGAAGTGCTCGGCTCTCGATGGCTGGCAATGTACGAGAGATGTTCCATTTGCCCGATGTACTTATTGATGCCAAGGTCTCATTTCAACGCGTGAGCACGTGCAGACGTGATACTTTAGCCATGCCCATGCTGGATTGTCTTACGATACTGACGCGGCCGACTGCGAAATACAAAGTTCAACCCGAGAGACACGGAAATCAAGATCAATTCGCAATTTCAGAAGTGAGCTCGTGTGCAGCAGCGGCGTCGCCCGACCGACGGAAAGGGCAACTGCAGATCAGCAACGACAAGCACGACTCTTGGCAACATTCTGGAAACCTTGAAGCCCATCATCTCCTGGCCTTCTTTCCTATCCATCCATTCGCCACCGAAACCGAAACCAACCAGAATCTCAAGCCATGGCGAACGGGAATGCAACCAGCACCTTCCGTGTCCTCGTAACAGGCGCAAACAGGTACGTTACACGCAGAAACCGCATGTCCCCATTGGCCTTTAATCCGAAGAGCTTTTTGATCCTGCGAACATTTTTCACTGACATACCACTCTTTCTTGTTTGTTTATAGCGGTCTCGGCTTCGCCCTCTGCTGCCGCCTCATCGACGAATTCCTCCACACAAGACCCCAAACCCAAACTCTCCATCTCCTCTTCTCGACCCGCTCCTCCGAAAAATCAAAAGAAACTTCTCAGCGTTTGAATTCTCATCTCCAAAATACTTTACGCAAAGCCAATGGAAACACGTTTGGAATTTCTCTTGTCCTGGAATCGAGGATCAAGATTGAGGGTGTTCAAGTTGATCTTTTGAAATTGGGGAGTGTGAAAATTTTGGCTGAGGAGTTGTTGTGTAGAAGTAGGGGAGGGGAGAAGTTGGATGCTGTGGTTTGGAATGCGGGGGTTGCGGGGTGGAAGGGGATTCATTGGTTCGGAGCGATTTGGAGTGTTTTGACACAGTTGGGACAGGCTGTGACGTTTCCGGATTATATGGTTTGTGATGTGGGGAAGAGGGCTGGGAGGCAGGTGCAGAAGACGAAAGAAGAAGAGGGGTTGGATGGAGGAAGTGAGGAGGAGCCGGTTTTAGGTGAGGTTTTCACGGCGAATGTTTTTGGGCATTATTTGCTTACGCATTGGATTTCGCCGCTGCTGGATCGGAGTTCGAGAGTTGTGTGGATTTCGAGTACGGGGGCTGTGCATGATGCTTTTCGGGTGGAGGATGTGCAGGGGTTGAAGTCGCTGGTGGCGTATGAGTCTTCGAAGAGGTTGACGGAGTTTTTGGCTCTTACGGCGGAGTTACCTTCGACGAGGACTTATACGAAGGACTTCTTTTCTGGAATATCGCAAGGAGCAGAGGGCCAGCAACCGAGGATGCTCGTCACTCACCCAGGCGTGGTCGCCACATCTATCTCCGGACTCCACTGGTTTTTGAGCATTTTCATGACTTTGGCGTTCTACCTCGCACGAATTCTCGGATCACCATGGCACGCAATCGATCCTTACAAAGGAGCAGTCAGCATGGTTTTCGCCGTCTTATCTCCTCAGATCATCGAGCTAGAGGAACGCGAAGGCAAAGGCAAATGGGGTTCTGCGGCGAATAATAGAGGTGACGAGAGGGTTGCGCGTACGGAAGTGGAAGGCTGGGGATACTGTGGCAAACCTGGGGTCGTGCCTCCAGGGAGCGCTACGACAGGTCTGTATGCGAAGCGAAAGGAGACGACGAAGGAGAGTCGAGAGGAGTTTGAGGAGATTGGAAGGCAGGTGTGGAGGGAAATGGAGGCGATGAGAGTTGATTGGGAGAGGAGGCTTGGGCCGCTTGATGTTAAGAGGAGTCAATAGACACTTCACGCTGCATAGATTCCTCCTCTGCGACCAAACGTACTACTTGCATTCCGGTCGCGAGCTCCCGTCTCTAATTTCCATCTTGTCTGCTACGATTCCAGCTTTGCGGGTGCTCGGCTTGTCTAGGACTCGGTGAGCTTTTACGACGTGGTGGCACTTTGATGTTGAGCAGAAATGATGCTGCGATAAGTATTTGCACTCTATTTTCTACTTGATATCCTTGCTCTGAACGATCGTGGCGAAGAAGTCGGCCAATTCATGCATGACCATCTTGGTCACCTCGGCGCCTGATGCGCCGGGAATGTCGCGGTCGCCGACTCCGTCTTCTACGACAAGGACATCATAGCCCAAACGAGCGGCGTCACGAGCCGTGGTCGAGACGCAAACATGAGCCTGTACACACATCATTAGCCATCAATAGTACATATCATGTGATCCTTCTTGAACCTACCATATACCCCGTCAAAACCACCTTCTTCGCCCCCGCACCTCTGAGATAATCATGAAGCGTCGTATCCGCAAAAGAGCTCGGATGAATCTTCTCAATCACTTTCTCGCCATCCTTTGGCGTCAATTCCTCAAACTCCTTCGCCAGATTCGTGCCTGGGGTGAAGATGGGAGTTCCTTCTGGCACATTGTGTACTACGTGTACGATTTGTCCGCCTGCTGCTCTGTACTTCTCCAACAGGCTTGCGATGATTTTGCGTGTGCCGGGTGCGTCGGTGACTTTCAGTGCTCCTTCTGCGTATTCGTTCTGCGCGTCGATGATGACCAAGGTCGAATCGCTCGGCGATGCGGTCGAGGGGGGCGCGCCCATCATTTGTCGTGCGGATTGGGCCATTGTTGCTGCTGGTGTTCGTGTTTTCGGGTATGCTATTGTAAGTATGAAGCTGAAGTGTCTCTCGTCCTCAAGACAGAAATCAGTTCAGAAGTCCAGAAATATGGTGACCGACTAGCTTGCTGGCCCCGCCTTCTACAGCCAACCTCGGCTGTCTATGCAGCCGCGATGACCTAATAAAGCGGGTAGAAGGCGAATGAACTGCAGTCCATCTCTTGCCTTCCGTACGTCCACGCCGGCTGTGATACTCAATGTCATTGATCTCACCGCGGCCGACCACACCTGCGTAACGTCTGTCGGACGCGAAACGGCACCTTTTCGGCTTGCTTATCATGCTGCAGGTTGGTGTCCCAGGCGTTCATCGGAGTTGGTCTCAGATAGGCAGTCCCATGCTGCCAGTGAGCTAGCCTGCGGTAGGGCTCGAAATGTTTACGCGAACATTGGTGTTGAGCTTAGTGATGTGGCATACAGCCCAGTATATCTACTGTATATGGGTATATACCGTACATACGCTAGATTTCAGCCGTCGGGCCTATATATACTGCAGAAAGACGTAATAAACGCAACCGCAGGCTTCGAGCAGCACGACAGTACCTCGCGGCAACAACAGAGTTCCTGCCCCACTGCTGCTCGGAAGGCAAATTCAGACGCCTGTTTACTAGTACCGCCTCCGCATCGACGTTCTTCGACTTGTTGCTAGGAGGCCGGCGTAAAGTGAGTTACGTAAGCCCCATCCCAAGGTCTTATTGCGACTTGTATATATAGGTACGTACGTATACCGTATATACTGCTCGAAACTTAAATATACGGTATACCCACATCCCTAGTTGAGCTGCAGCCGCAACGATGCTCGTTGAGGGGAGGAACCTGGGTGAGGAGGAACAGGTGATGCTGAGTGCCAAGAAAGCTCAGATCATCTCCGCCAGACGACAGTTCCATCGCCGCTCCCAAATCCATCAACCACTCGTACCGGATCACGTTACAACGTTCACACGCCATCATGTTCAATCCAGCCGCTCGAGTAGAGCCTCATTTCACCCAGACGCAAGCCCATCTTCCTCTCCGCTATGTCTCTCTCCACGCCCACGCGGCAACCCTGGTCGTGCAGGCTACGCCTGTCCTACCACCTTAGAGCCTTGGCTGCGATAAGGCAATTCAAGTTCTCTCCAACCAGCGCCCAGCTGCCCTTGACTTTTTGTCCCAGAGGCATGTCGAGAACATTGTGACATTCGGACCCTAAGCCCTCTCAGGACATTTCCCAAGACTTGACCCGGTTTCTTGGCCCCGTCGAGAACGCCGTAGAGAAGCAGCTGGGCCTGCGAATGTCTCAGGTGTAAGCGATTGCAGAGCGGATGAATAGCTGATACATATAGTTGCCAGATCTGCCCCATCGTTGTGCTGAGTAAATAAAGTTTTACTCATTGCTCTGTTTTCGCAGCGTTGCTTTTCTGCATCAGGAACAAGGCGGCGTTATGGCGGAGTACAAGGCTGAGAAAGGCTTGCACGCCTTCAGCAATACCTCTCCGGATCGCAGTCTATCAGGTCCGCACGATGATACGAAGGGACGACAGAGCTCAGTCGTCAATCAAGATGTGCTCGTTGGCGAGGTCTACGATGAACGCTACGACTCAACCCACAGAGGTCTGAAGAGCAGACATGCGCAAATGATTGCCCTTGGAGGCACCATGTACGTCCAATGCGATGGATGAAGAAGAGGCCCAATGGCTGACATGTCACAGCGGAACCGGTCTATTCGTCGGCTCAGGCCAAACTCTTAATCGTGGTGGTCCGGCTTTCATCCTCCTGGCATACTGCCTGATGTCCTTCCTGGTCTGGTGTATTGTATCTGGAGTCGCAGAAGTGGCAGCTTGGTGTCCCACAAAAGGCTGTTCGATGAATATGTTTGGATGGCGATACGTGAGCCGAAGCTTGGGGTTCGCCATGGGCTGGCTATACTTCTACTCTCTCGGTATTCTGGTCCCTTACGAGATCACAGCTGCAGGTCTTGTGATCGAATATTGGAATGCACCAGTGCATATCGCCGTGTGGATCAGCATCATGATTGTGGTTATCGTAGGCCTCAACGCACTGCCGGTCAAGTTTTATGGCGAGACGGAGTTCTGGTTCGCGGGAACAAAAGTCATCATGATGATTGGGCTGTTGATGATGTCGGTCGTTCTGTTCTTCGGCGGCGGTCCTGATAAGGACAGGCTTGGCTTCCGGTATTGGCAGGTAAGTGAAGCGGGAACGCTGTACCAAGACATCCATGCTGACCTTGAGAACAGGACCCTGGAGCTGTCAACGAGTACCTCGTTGGAGACAGGGACACGGGACGCTTTCTAGCACTGCTTTCGACAATCGTGCTGTCGGCTTTCCCGTTTGCCTTCGCTCCAGAACTTCTCGTCGCTACCGGAGGTTGGTTCAGAGCATGAACCCAACATATTCAAAACATTGCTAATCTAAATGACCAGGCGAAATGGAGAGTCCACGACGAAACCTTCCCACAGCCGCTCGTCGATACATCTGGCGTCTCATCATCTTCTACGTCGGCTCAGTGCTAGCCATAGGCGTCATCTGCCCGTCTGACGACCCCCGTCTCACAAGCGGAGGAGCCGGAGCTGGATCCTCACCATTCGTGGTCGCTATCAAGAACGCCGGCATACCTGCCCTCGATTCCATCATCAACGGTGGTATCATTCTCTCAGCATGGTCCTCAGGAAACTCATTCATGTTCCTCTCCAGTCGCTCCCTCTACGCTCTTGCCTTGAGCGGAAACGCACCTCGGATCTTCAAGACTTGCACGAAGAACGGCGTTCCGTACATGGCTGTCATCGTATCTTCGTTGTTCTGCGGACTTGCATATTTGAACGTTGCGAGCGACAGTGCTGTCGTGTTCAATTGGTTCGTGAACTTGACCAATACTTCGGGTTTCATCAGCTGGATTTGCTGCGGCATCGTCTATTTGCGTTTCAACAGAGCTTGCAAGGCTCAGGGCATTACGTATGCGGATCTGCCATACCACTCCTACTTTCAGCCTTGGGGAAGCTATGTGGCAATTGTCGCATTCGTCTTCCTATGTCTGATCAACGGATTCAATGTTTTCTGGCCGGAGCTGTGGTCTGTCAGCAGTTTCATGACTGCTTATGTTGGGTGAGTTGATCAAATGCTCTCTTTTCTTCAACGATCGTGTTGCTGATAAATGACAGTATTCCCCTCTTCCTTGTCATCTACTTCGGTCACCGCATCTATGCTCGCCATGAGCCATGGGCACATCCCCCGGAGCAAGTCGACCTTCAGACTGGTCTTGAGGAAATCATCGCAGAGGAAACGCCCGGGAAAGAATTCAAAGGCTGGCAAAAGATCAGGCATATCTGGGAATAGAGCGTCGACAGATCTGCCGCAACGATATAACGAACATGCATGTTTCCATATCCCGCATATCGCATAGAAGAAAAGAAAACCACCTTCTACAACCCCCCCAAAAACTTCAAAACCTCCTCCGCCACCTTCTCCGCTTGCTCCTGCTGCACCCAATGTCCCGCCCGATCAATCAACCTCGCCCCCCTAAAACACCCTTTCACCACAAACCTCTCATCCTCATACCCCTCAAACGCCCCCGGCTGCTGATGATTCCCCCAATCCTGCTTCCCACTAATAAACCCACAAGGCACCACAATCCTCGCCCCAGCATACAACAACATATCCTTCCTACTCTGCTCCGTCGAAGCCGTTTGCGCCCGATACCAATTTAACGCACCCTGAAACCCCGTCCGCGACCATTCTCTTACATAAACTTCCAAATCCTGTTTCGAAAGCCAGGATTCTGTTTTTGTGATATCTTCGTCGTGCATGTTTTTCTCGATACTTGCAGGAAATGTATCTCCTTCACGCATGATGTAGTATTCTGGCATTTGGGAAATTTCTTTCGCGCTCCATTCTTTGAGGGGGTGTGGGGAGTTTTGAGCCCAATCGGCGGATTTGAGGTGGAAGTAGCCTCGGAGGTATTGGGTGAGGCCTTGTGGGGGGTGGTTCCAGTGGGTGGCTGCTTCGGGGGAGGAGTTGTACCATTTGTAGTGTTTTCGAGGAGGGGAGAGTTGTGCGAGTGAGGATTGGATGTCTAAGTGTTGTTTTTGGGGTTGGGAGCCGAATTGGGGGGTTGGAGGGGGGTGGTAGGGGTGGCTCATTTGGATTGTTGAGAGGAAGATGTCGGGGCGGACGAGGGCTGCCATTGCGGAGGATACGGCGCCGAAATCGTGGCCGATGATGCAGTGGACTGTTTTGAAGCCTAGTTTGTAGACTAGGCAGACGAGGTCGCGGACGAGGTTTGTCATGGTGTATTGGGTCAGGTCGACTTCGTGGTAGGGTTTGTTTTCCCAGCCTGTGGTTCGTCCGTAGCCTCGTTGGTCCATTGCTATGCAGTAGTAGCCGGCTTTTGCAACGACGGGAAGGATTTTGCGCCATGAGAAGGCGAGTTCTGGATATCCGTGGCAGAAGAGGACGAGTGGATTGCTTGAGTCACCAGCTTTCAGGATGTGGAAGTTCAATCCGCAAGATGAGGTGCAATCGATGTAGTCCTCGCTAATGCCTTCAGGTAATGGTAGTGGGTCGAGGTTGCTTGTTTGAGACATGATTGCTTGTAGTCTGCGTGCACTTGTTCCCTGCTCAGTACTAACTGCCATCAATATAGCGTAGAGGTGAGGATGATGGTACGCGGGTTAATGAATAGGCTGTTCTTTGGAGCTGAAGTTGGAGTCAACCTCAACGTCATCGGACCTCGGGACAAGGCGAGGATTGGAGCAGAGCATATTTGGGCTTCAAGTTCCAAATTCAGCTCAGTGCAGCGTGTCCACTCATCATGGGCATTGCCTCTTCAATCGCAAGCGACTGGGAGTTTGTGAAGGCCAATCTTGATCATACACTGTGCTTGAGTAGGCAAGCATTGCTGAAGTTGACACCGAGCGACCAAGACGATGCGCTAGGACTCTATCGCATTCGTCGTGCAAGTGGCAGGCCGCATGAACATGATTATGCACCGGTGTGTATACTCTCCCGTGGCGTGAGCAGAGCTTTTGTCTGCTGCGGATAGAAAGCAATCCCATACTTCCCAGCAGCTTGGAAGCAGTACTATCGCGAGTCAATACACTAATTCCAATACAAGAAGAGAATATATTCTAGACGTTCTTCCGTCCGGCTGCCCTACGCTCTAACGCTGGCTGCAATCCTTCTAGGATGCGCTTAACAGCAAAACAAAAAGGTGAGTGCTTGCACTCAGAATCGGACATGCGCATCAAATCTCGTTCCCATTCGTCGTAACTCCATCCAACGTCATGTCATATCTCGAGCATCATCTGCCTCTAGGCTCGGTCTGCTCGTGCTCGACCAGTGGAGGCATGCCATTCACTTGACGTCGACGACTTGGTAATGGCGGGAGTGGCTTCTTCTGGTACATCAGGCTCGGCATCGTCTGTTCATGCCAGTCCGTCTCGGCGCAGTCATCGAAGTCCAATGTCTCTGGCCAGTGAGGCTCGCTCTCGACGTGTACTGTACTATCCTCGATGGATGCAGCCGAACATGTCAGCGCTGGACCAGCCAGGCTGCGGCGTGCAGAATCCGGATGCACCTGGCTGTACGTGGACAGCGGTCTTTTGCCCTTTGACGGGGGTACTGACATTCCCACTGGTGAAGGTATGGATAAGGTGTTGTGCACTGGTAAGGAAATTGCAATATTCTCGGGAGGCGGTGAAAAGTATGAGAAATTCGTCTGGTCGTTCTCCGAATACGACCGCGCAGCTTCCATCGAATCGGACTGTTGATGTTGAGAAAGATGCCCACCTAGATTGCATCGTGGACGCCAAACACACCGGCAAATGAGCAATGGGCAGCAGAGGAAAGAAAGCGGAATTTGGGCAGAGGAAAGAGAGACAGGAGCGTGGGGATCCGATCACATACGACCAGCAACCTGGAGGGCAGCCCGGATGCACCTCACGAACGGCTGTTTCGGGCGATGATCGTCGGCGTCCGCAAGAGTGTGGTTGAAATTGCGTGCACGGGCCTGGCGCCTCTTCACAAGACAGGCGGGCACCATCATCCTCCGTCGACCTGACGGATGCTGCAACTACGTGCCCACGGAACGGGCAGCAGTACGGAGGCTCGGAAGTGCCGTGCCGTGCCGATGCTTCGACTCGATGACCTGCGCGGCGACGAACACAGTGCTGCTCGATTTGCGCCAGGAGCCGGTCATTGCGGCCTGCTTGGTCAAAGGTAGGCGGCCGTCGACTGAACATGGTGCTTTGCGTGGCGCTGAGGTCGAGACAGGAACAAGAAGAGTCGTGTGTCGAGGACCGACGGTCGAATCTGCGGGGACGGCTTGGCGTCTGTGACTTGAATGTGGCTTTGATGCGCTCCCATGGAATTTTGATTGGTGCGCCGTTGAAGGGCGGGCTGGCACGGGAAGCTCCACGAACCACGAACGCGTCACTGACATCAACATGATGTGAGGTCACCAAAGTGCAATGGTCACCATATATGCGCGCTGTCATTGTGCAGCGGTGGTAGGTCTTCCTTCCAAAATGCTCGCTTCTCGCGCACGTACACGGATACTTCAGCAGTCACGTCCAATTCTACGAGCCACGGCATTCCGCCCATTCTCAGCAACCACAGCAATCATGGGGAAAGAGTCAAACGTGTCCAAGAACCCGCCAAAGCATGAGCTGGTGTACTTTGAGGGGTTGGCCTCCAGGAAGCGGGAGTTTGGGCAGTTCAGGAAGGTCCTGCATACCGGCCTGTACTCACAGATCGTGACCATGGAGATCCCAGTGGGAGGTGACATCGGGGACGAAGTGCACACGGTGGACCAAGTCCTACTCTTCACCAGCGGTGCAGGGAAAGCCACTGTAGCTGGGAAAGATCAGGTACGTTGTGGTACATCTGCTTCGTGAGACAACACGCTGACTAGTATTCAGAATGTGAAAGCGTCAGATGTCGTCGTGGTACCCGCCGGTACTCAACATCAATTCATCAATACCTCCAAGACCCAGCCACTGGAGCTTGTCACGATCTACAGCCCCGCCGAGCACGATCCTCAGACTTTCCATGAGACGAAAGAGGAGGGCGATGAAGAGGAAGAGAATGGCAAAGACGAGGCACCAGAGTGGAGTCAGCAGTCCAAGGATTACAATGAGAAGAACGGACGGGTCAAGGAAAGTGGTGGACCATATGAGAATGGAGATGATGGAAGGCATCAGAAGTCCTAAGCGGTTGCGGTAGGTAGCGAGCAGTGTCCTGCTATGACAGAGAATCAATGAAAGACAATTGCAACTTCAGCCTCTTCGGCGCTCATCAGTCACAGTCAGCATGGAATGTCGGGAAACAGAAGCATGAGTGAATCGCAAGGAATGAATGGAGCATCTATCTACCACAACAATCGCTGGAGCGAGCGGTCGGCGCCAGCCTGGCGCCGAACTGACCAAATATTCCACCAAACCGGAACCGACCCGTACATGAATGCCGCAAGGAAATCATTGCCAGTGGCTTCCAGCAAAAGTGAGCGGAGCTTGACACAGCCATGTCAGTAGCTGGCCTCTTTCGGTGAAGAGGACCTGTAAAAAGAGTGTCGATCGAAAGAGTGTAAGAAGTGAGTGTCGCACGATAGAGTATGTCGAAAACGGCCGAGAGAAGAGGAAGCAGCCAGTCGAAAGAAGAGGAAGCAGTCAGTCGAGAGAAGTGGAAGCAGCCAGTCGCAAGAAGAGGAAGCAGTCAAGCCTTGGAAGCTCAAGATCTGGAGTCGTTCAAGAGCATTGCAATCACTAATTCCTGGATCTTCCTGTACCCTACAAGAAGTAAAGCGTGCCGACCACCTCTGCATTGACTGGCAGGAGGACAGGCTTGCCGTTCACGGACATGATGTGCAACTTCGCGCGCTTGGCTACTGCATGAGCAAGATGAGTGACAACGGGAAACTTCTGGTCGTTGAGGTCGAGAAGGTGATCTTTCCAAAGATGACCGATTCGCTCCATCTCGGATGTGGTCAGAGCTTCTTGCTTCTTTGAGTCTTGCCCGACTACTGGGTCTTGAAAGATCACGGGCGGGATGTGGATTTCGAAGTCGGCTTTGCGCAGATGTCTTTTTCGCGCTGGTGTGTCGTTGTCTGTGAGAGACAACGATAACGCATCTGGAGAAGATTCTGTGGAGACTTTGCGCAGGGTCTCGGGGTTGCTTGGAATTCGACGTTCGGAAAGAGGTGAGGGAGTCTTGGCTGGGGAATTGCCAGCAGGAGACGGAGGAGACCCAAATGGGTCGGGCCCTGTGGAGATCTTGCGCATGGTCTCTGGATTGCTTGGAGTTCTACGCTCAGCAAGAGGCTTGGAAGATGGGAAGGTAGCCATGGCTGGTACAAGACTCGGAATCTCGTTCTCCTTGTTGCGAATTGCACTGCTCCTCATGTGCCGAGTTTGGGGCTTCAAGCCAGGAGTGAACTTTGGCGAGATGACGATTGGCATTGGTTTCTGTTCTCGTCCACTTGCGACCAGGCTTTCAGCAGAGTCGTGGCGACTTGGTGGCTTCGATTCGATGGCAAATTCGGTGCCATCAAGACGGTGACCAGTCAAGATCATTCCGATGGCAGTGGTCTGGAGCTTTGTGCGATCACTCTGAGCGTGCCGAGGACGGTGAATGCGGAAGAAGCGAGTACTACCGTCGCTCCGGATCTCAGCATCTGTCAGTACAAGCGTTCTTGGGTTTGACACTTTGCTGGCGTCCTTCTGGCTGACCAAAGTGTCGGCCGCGGCATGGTCGAGAATGAGGTACGAGAACTGCCCATCATGAGCCATGTGCGCTTTCGCAGCGTCTTGGATTTTGTCAGATTCCTTCTTGAGCTCGCCAGGTCTCTGCTCAACGACATAGCCAGAACGGATGATGGTAACCTGGGTCGGTATCGTGCCATCCGAGCCGAATTTGAATTTGTTGTCCAGGAATTCCGACAATCGGGCGGCAAGGTCGTATTGGTCCATCTCCTCTGTGTGAACGAGCTCTCTAAACGTGCGGTACCCACTGCTGGACAATGCATCTTTCGCAGCGATGACCACAAGATAGCCAGAGGGCGATTCGTTTTGCAAAGCAATCTCTTCGATGTGGATGGCGACCTCAAGCTTCGAGGCTCCTTTCTTGGCTGAGCCCTTTGGAAGGTGGCGAGTCGACATGCGACGAACGATTTCGCCAGTGGCTCCTTGAACTCCCTTCTTTTCCAGATGCTTGGCTGTCAAGAAGTAGGCTTCCATGCCGACTTCGACATCAAAGATGCGCTTCAGATTTTCATAGGCGGCAAATTTGTCAAACTTGTCACTGCTTTCACCGAGAAGAACGACGGCAATGAGGTTCTGGCCAAATGTGGCATGATCTTTTGCCATCTTCTTGAGTTCGGCATTCCAGTTGCTCTCCGATGAGCTGAGTTTGAGTGTGAGCGATGTCCAATTCGCGGTGCCCAGGCCTTTAGCAGTTGGAATGTTGACAACGCATTTGCGGAACTCTTCCAAAACACCTTCTGGAGGCGAGTCGTCCGTGAATTGAATGAAGCAAACCTTGACCTTTTTGCCGAAAGGACCCTTGAAGACCTTTTCCAGCGCGCTCTTACGAGAGTCCTTCTCGTCCGTGCCGACGTTGACACTGCTGATGGCATACGCAGTCTGTTCAACGGTGGTCGAACCAGTACTGGTCCGCTGCCCGTTCAATTGGGTACGGATGGCATTGGTGATAGGTTTGGCGAAAGTCTGGCCGGGTAGCAAAATGCATTTCTCAGGAGGCATGAATCTTGGAGATGCTTCAGTGCCTACATTCAGGCAAGGAAGGTCGGGTTCGTCGTGGCCTTGAGGCAGCCAAGCGGAAAACTTCTTTTCATCGAGAACATCTTTGACCAAGGTGGTTTCGACTTTCGCAATCGGTTTTGTCTGCCACTCTCCTTTGACCAGAAAATTGACGCGCTTGCCCTTGAGAGCCTGGTTGAATTTCTTGTTGTCGTGAGGCAGGTCGAGTTTTCTGCCGTTGCCGAAGCATTCTAGCATGAATGATGATACGGTTTGCTCTTGCTTGAAGAAGAGCTTGGAAGATGCGCTCTCGTAGAGCAGTGGCGTGGTTCCGCTGATTGAGGCGAGTCGGCGTTCTTTTCCGTTGACAAGTTGTAGACCTTCGATCAGAGTTGCGGGATCGTTCTCGGTGTCGAAGGATTCGTTGGCGCCAATGTACTCCTGCTCGAGCAGGGCACGCAGAACATCTTTGCGAAGCTCATGCTCTATTGGGAGCGTCATTGGGCTGTTGCCAGTTGTGAGGTCCGGCAGTGTGAAAGTCGAGCTGGTCGCTGCTTCGATTGGTATGTGGTATGCGTGGATGTCGCCCTCGGCCTTTCCGAGAGTTTTCGCAAGGTCACATGCGAGCTTTTCCAGGTCATCACGAGCGAGCGGGGGGTCGAATTGACTGTTGCGATTGTAGAACTTGACGCCGGTCCAATGCCAACGCAGACCGGAATCATCTTTCTCAGACTTGGAATTCCAGACTCTGCTCGTCTTGACTTTCTCATCAGAACGGTCGAAACGGTTGTTGATCCAAAGGCTTTCATTGATCGCTTGGTCCAGTTCGTCGTTGTCAATCTTGCCTTCGCCTCTGTACACAACGACTACTGCGCTGTACTTCTTGCTGTTGAGTTGAGCTGCGACGGGCAGGCCAGAGTTTGGATCATTCTTCTCCACTTTGATCAAGAAGCTGTGTTTGTTCACGCTAGCGTATGAGGTGAGACGGCAGTCCTTGAGAATTTGGACGGCGGCCTTTTGCTCGATGAGCTTCTTTTCCGTGTCCGATTGGAGAGCGATGGGAAATTGGTTCTTTGGGATAGCGACGGAGCAATAGACATACTCGTCCTCGATGCCAATGTTGGTTGGAGCAAAGTGTTTGGCAGTGGAGCTGCTCAATTTGACTTCGGACACTGTGATGTTGTTGGAACCTTGCACAGCATTGTGTGGAAGTTTGTCAGTCATGGTGGCCGACTTGTGCTGAGGGGAATCAGTCATGGTTGGTATCTTGCGTTGATGGTGAAGGGTCGTGAAGTCTGTGTCTTTTCGGATGTGGTTGCTGAAGCTGGTTCAGTGAGGAGAGAACGAGGCAGTGTTCAGAATGCACGAGCTTGTAAGATGGAAGACGAATGAGTGAGAGATTTGCCGTCTGATATACTCAAGTTGTCAATGGAAATCTTGCTTGCTTCCGAGTGCATTGAAGCTGACATCACTCAAAGAATGCCTTTGGGCAAGAAGTGCTTGGGACAGTCGATGTTTGTCGATACATTGCTGGAATGAACGATGTTTCTTTGAAATACGAGAATCAACTATGAACATTGGAGCTTGCTCAGAGTTTGCTACCATCGCGAGAACAATTGGCGCAAGGAAAGGTCCAGTCTGAAAGCAACAGTAGTTTGCCAGGTGGAAGTGCCATCAAGTTCACTCTATGCGCTCGCCCGTGTCTGGCGTTGCTCAATCCAGTCTTTGACTCCCTTGTAATGACAGTTGTAATCCATGAATTCATCAGGGCGCATCTTTATCTCTTTGCTGCCCGCATCTGTTGCAGGCTTTGCCGCCTCTCGGCTGTACTTCTGGATCAAACTAGCTCTCTCGTACCGTGATTCAAAAACTTGCTGTAGGACTTTCTGAACTTGCTCTTTGCTTGGTGCCTCCGTGATGTCTGCGAAGAAAGCACCCAAGGCCTCGGCGTCTTCCACGCTTTGACTTGCACCCTGTCCTTGAGTTGGCAGCATAGCATGCGCTGCATCGCCGATCAATATGACTCTGCCTCTGGTCCAAGTCTTCAATGGATCGATATCTCGTAGCTGCCACAGTCCAATGTCCTTAGCCAACCTGAAAGGCTCTTTGACCCAATCGGGAAAATTCTTGTACGTCTCAAGCATCTTGTTAAGGTCGCCACGCGATACCCAAGACTGCTTCACGTTTGGGTTCTCGTTCATCTTCTCGTCCGGAACTAGGCCGACCATGCTGTAAATCGTGCCATCCCGAGCAGTTCCCATGATCAAGCGGCACGAATGAGCCATGACCATGGACGTGAATGGCTCGCGTGGATTGATGTTGCTGCAGAAGCCTTTTGCGTGTTCTTCCAGGACATCATTGGGTACTATTAGACGATATGCGGATAGACCTGTGGGTACAGGAGAGACTGCCTCGCCCAGTACAAAGGACCGCATCGTGCTGTGAATGCCATCGGCTGCGATGACTACATCCGCTTGGAGCTTTTCGCCAGATTCGAGCTCGACTAGTCCGGCATCACAATCGCAGCTGATAACTTTGCTGGAAACTTGTATCGCAGCAGGTGGTCTAGGTCTTGTAGTTGAAGTGGCGGCCACTTTCAGACATTCGTGTAGATCTTGACGATGATACATCGTTCTCTCTGCATCGTATTTGCTTTCCTTGAGTGGAATCTCGTTCACTTTTGTTCCTTCGGTGTTGTACACTCTGAAACCATGATCAATCATGCCGCGAGCAACTGCCAGCTCTTCTGCAGATAGCTTCCATTGTTGCGCAAGGATGCGACTCGCATTTGGCTGAAGGGAAATTGTTGCACCAATCTCTACACGTAGACGTGACTGCTCAAGTATTGTGATCTGACGATTTGGTGCTCGGAGTGCTATTGCCGCAGACAGCCTGATCACTATATCAGCATGTTACTGCGGAGTTTGACAGGGACAGCTTACCCTGCGATACCGCCTTCGACGATGAGAATGGTCAGGGATTGCGTTGACGATGCCATTCTGTATGTGCACAGGCATCAAGGGAAAGCTCAGACAGATTGTAAGAGGGACCGCTTTCACCAATGCTGTATGCATAATTTCCCATGGCTGGCAGGCAACGAACTACTTACTTGACCACTAGCGACCAGTCGTCCATGTGTTTATTCCCCATCCTTGTCCACTTCGATGGATCTGGACTGCAGCCGCCAAGGTTTAGCTGTGAATGTCCGCTTTCCGAAGCTCGGATTGTGGGCACGCGACGGATTCGCATGAACTATCAGCATAGCTTTCGGGGGATCGATGACTGAGATCGGCTTTCGTGGGCTCAGTGTGGGTGGCGATAGACTCAGGGTCACCGGTTAGGTGGTGCATCTTGATTGTTTTTTTATAACAGCTTCGATCAAGCGCCTAGACGACCAAGCGCGATTCTAACAAGACACAGGCGATTCTGAGTGCTAATCACAAAATGTCAGCAACTATCACAGAGACTATTACGCCTGTCAAAGTCGTGGCCACCAGCCAGGCCTTGAAAGTCGACGGAACAGATCCCAAGTATGGCGACTGGAGAGATGACTTGGTCCGCGACGGATTTGCGGTGATCAAAGGAGCAATTCCAGGGGAGCGAGCAGAGAAGTATGCCGATGCCATGTTCGGCTGGCTCGAAGGCTTGTGAGTTTTCCAACTGCGGGCAATTGTTGTGTTGGAGCTGACAGAATGACAGCAATCTCGGCTTTGATAGGAACGACCTCTCTACCGTTCACAAAGATAAGCTCCCGCACATCACTGAGAAGGGAATGTGTCTTCAGTATGCTGTCACGCACGAAGACTTCGCGTGGGCCATCCGTGGCGAGCCAGGCGTGGTCGGAGCCTTTGAGAAGGTGTACGATACAGAGGACCTGATCGTATCGTTTGATGCCATCAACTTCAGCTTTCCCAAGTAAGTACCAGGAGGAGCTTCTTGAATCCTGCCCTCACTGATTATTATCCAGTCGCAAAGACATCCCAGAGAACAAGCCATGGCCGCACCAAGACCAAGACCCTCTCGAACCTGGCTTCCGCTGTCTCCAGGGACTTGTGAATCTGTTGCCAAACGGTCCATACGATGGAGGTCTGATTGTCTGCAAAGGTGGCCATCTTGCCTCAGAAGAATTCCACCGTGTCCACATCGATGAGCCACGCATTCCTGCATGGACTCCAGAGTGGTTTGGCTTCACCGAGAAAGGTATGAAGTGGCTCAATGACCAAGGCTATGAGTGGGAAAAGGTGTGCGCCGAGCCAGGTGACTTGCTCGTCTGGGATTCGAGGACGCCGCACTACAACCTTCCTTCCAGCACATCGCAGCCTCGGTTCGCTGTGTACACTTGTTACATGCCAGTGGCAGATGCTACGCAGGGAGACTTGGTGAGGAAGAAGGATGCGTTCGAGAGGTTCGTAGGAAGCACACATTGGCCGAATGCGAGGCATGTGGGATCGAACATGGCGAAGAGAGATGGAGAAGATGATCCTCATTCGAGGTTTGAGCCAGCGAACAAGCCAGTGTTGAATGAGCGGACATTCAAGCTGACTGGCATCCCGTATATCAAGGCATAGTCGCTAGAATATCTTGTACGTAACCTCGGTCGCTCTTTCAGTCAACTTTTTGGTGCTTCTAGAAGTGCACGATTGTTGGATTTCTGTTCTGCTTGTTAGTAGATCAGCCAAGTCAGGTTCGCAACGCTGTGTCTGACTTGTTTCATGCGCCATGAGCGTAGCCCAGATGGTGGACTGAAACGTCATGGCTACGCTGCACCTTCTCGTGGTGTATGTAGGATTTGGCGAACCGCATACATCGATGATCGATGGCCACCTTATTTGTCCACAACCTCATGCTCGTTCAGGACGCTGCCGGACGGTGTTGAGCGGCTTTGTTCGCAGCCTTCGCTACTCGCTCCCATTTCTTCACCTCCTCGCAGCGTGAACGTCGAGAGTCCTGTTCGCCTCCACCATCATGTGAAAGTACTTGTGCAGCGCCTTTCCCAAAGAAATAACAAGTGGTCGGTGATTGGACCGTAGGAGATGTTACGGACGAACGACCCCCGCGGAAGCCCCAGGAAACATTGAAAAGGCTGGGCGTCGTCACCGTGTACGGCAGCAAAACACACAGCCAAGCACCAGGCCCATAACCTTACCCGGCCGGCTCGATCTTCCGGCAGACTCAAGGCACGAGATGCATCGTGTAGAAGCCGATTTCTGTGTTCGCCATGCGCAAACGTGGCTGGCATAAACTTCCTTTCAAGCCAAGTCGCCGCGTAGGTGGTGACATGTCTTGCACGACGTCGATGGGTTTCTACTCGGCGAAATATCGCTACTTCTACCATGCTGGCGTACAAAGGTAAGAGCTGGGGTGCAACTTCACTTCATCGGACACTTCGGTTTGCCTTTTTCTCTGTCAAGGATCAGTCAAGATGATTACTTCCGGACTTCTCGTTGCCTCTTTGGCGGCTGCCGCATCGGCATCAGGCCCATACAGAAACTTGCACAAGCGTCAGAGCAGCGACCACTCCACTCAAGCCGCGCCAGCAGTTACTGGTGCTACATATGATGGACAATGTTTCTACCCCAAACCTACCGATGACTTTGTCCTGGATGAGTATCTCGGCCGCTGGTATCAAGTAGCTGGTAAGCCAAGTCGCGTGAGGTGTAAGCAGATCTTGCACGCCCTTACATTGACATTCCATTAGGTACTCTAGCACCTTTCACTGCAGGCTGCAAGTGCATTGTTGCCGACTACGCTCTGAACGTGAGTAGATCGTGATGGACGCCAAACCGGATAGATCGACTAATCGAGGGAACAGGATAACGGCACCGTGAACGTCCAAAATGGCTGCGAGTTGAACGGTACGCGAATCCCGATCGAGGGAACTGCCACTCCAGTGTCTCCCTATGCTGGTTACGGCCACGTCGGAGTGTTGCGAGTGCAATTCCCAGGCCAACCTGGCCCAGATTGCCCAGGTCCAAACTAGTATGTGACGAGTCCCGCATTGAGAGTTGGAAATATTTCCTCACAGGTGTACAGCATTGTTCAGGATATCGGCCTGAGCGGCGACGACGATTGCCATGGCAAGGTGGCTGCTGACGATGACAATGCTTTTGCCATCGTGCAAGCGAGCAACTTCACCACCCTGTTCCTCCTCAGCCGAAACCAGAACCCACCGAATGCCAGCATTGAGGTGAGCGTTCTCGCTTTTATTCCGACGATACACATTGCTGATCCTCCACAGGCATGGCTTGAACGTGCACGAAAGCAAGGTTCAAATCTTGACAATGTTGCCGTCACAGACCAGACCAACTGCCAATTCACCTAGACTACAGCTTCGATCTACCAGAATCAGCAGCATAATTAATGTCTTCATTCAAATTCGGATGCTCATGAGCCGCCCAATACCCATCCCAGATCCTCGCAGTCCAGTCGCCCACCTTTCCATCTCCAATTTTCTGCCCATCAAGACTCGTAATCGGCATCACACCTCCTGCAGTCGTGCACATAAATACCTCGTCAGCGCGGTATACCAGTTCCACAGGCACAACCTCCACTCTCACCTCCATCCCCATCTTCCTCGCAACCTCCAAAACAGTCTTCCTCGTCACACCCTCCAACACCCCTCGATCCGGCGTAAACAGCACCTCATCCTTCACAACACAAACATTATACCCCGCACCTTCCGTCAAATTCCCATCCCCATCGGTCAAAAATGGATACACAGCCCCTCGATCCCCAGCCTCCATAAGCCCTCTCGTAAAATCCCCCCACTGCAAATTCTTCACAGTAGGATCAAACGCTCCAGGCGGCGTACGCCTCACCGTTCGTGCAATAACCGCACTTCCAGAAGCATCCATCTGCGCAGCAGGCGACATGACCCAGACATAAGGCGAAATCCAAATATAAAGCGTATTAGTCAATTCTTCAGCTTTTTTGCTCAGAGAAGTATTACTGATACGTTCCAGACCACGAGTGACGATATAACAAATATACGCGTCTTTGATTCCGGATTTCGCAAGCATGGAAATTGTGATTCGTTTGATTTCTTCGCGAGAGATGGGGATTCGGTAACGCATTTTTTGACATGATTGGTTGAGACGGTTGAGGTGGTCGTCGAGGCGGAAGAAGCGGCCGTTCCACGCGCTTGCTACGTCGTAGGTGAGATCGCCTTTGAGAAAGCCTTGGTCGAGGAGGGGAATGCGGGCGGAGTGGAGAGTGACTATCTCGTTGGAGATGTATGCGATGCCTTTGGCGTAGGGGTTAGTGGAGGAGGTTGCTTCTAAGGTGGCTTGGCGTTGGTGGTAAGCGTCGAAGATGGGTTTCATGGTTGACATTGTGGTTGAAGTGCAGTCTTACTGTTGTTGCTGAGTAGTTTTCAACAGCTGTGCATGGGATGGAGGCACAATGATATATGGCGAGCTGGTCTTATGGGCAGATGCAACCGGCCCGGGAAGCTAGTATGTACCTGGAGCTGTAGCTCTGCGTGTGATAGCACATTATCTACTGAGTACGCCTTTTCGCAAATACGGTGGGTGATAAGAGATGAAGGCTAGAGCAACCTGGGCAGAGATGGGCCAAGTATTCAGTGCTGCGAGGCTGGCAGGCTCGGTGCTGCTGGACTTGGGCTGTTACAACCTTGCAGCGGGACTCTCTTGCTGATGGCACGTTCGAGGATGCTGTTTCCATCATTGGCTGTCTGCATCATCAATTCAGTAGGTGCTCAAATGCCAGCTGTCTCTTCAGCTGGAGTCGTGGACGATTCATTTTGCATGTCTTTCTGCTGCGGGCGCTGTGGCTTATAGGAGATGAATTGTCCTCAGATCCGTGTATCCACATCCTTCGGGATGGCTGAACTTGATCTCGACATTGTGTCACGGCTCGCTATTAACCTGTCCTCAAAGCACAGCAGGCTCTCACGATGGACTGCTTTGGTCGTGGTGATGGAGAAGGCATGACTGGACCAGGCAGTGAAGTTGGTCGAAACGGCAGCGGAATTGTTCCGATGATGAACATGTCGCCATCATGGGACAGCGAACTCCCACTTTCCCATTGACCAGACACAGCATAGCTCCATGATGCTGTTCATGTAAGCAGAGGAAGTAGTCGCAAGTCGGGCATCTGACATATTTCTCATTGACCATCGATGCTTTCACGTTTCACGCAACTCACTCGCCAGCTCACAAACAGTACAGCAACACCGAAGCACACCATGTCGACCAGTACTCTTCCACCGTCGTGGCACTCGGGTCCTGAGGACTCGTTCCATGGCAAGATTACTGCCGATGGCCCCTTCCAGCCCGAGAAAGACCGCTACCACCTGTACATCGGCCTCTTCTGTCCCTTCGCCCACCGCGCCAATCTGGTCGTCCATCTTAAGCAGCTCCAGCATTATGCGGGAATCGAGACGAGCATCGTGCGACCTTATCCGAAGGGCAATGACCAAGGATGGCCGGGCTGGAGATTCAACACCAGCGATTCGAAGGATAATTATGAAGGCGCGACCGAGGACAAGCTGTTCGGCAGCAAGTTCATGCACGAGGTCTACTTCAAAGCCGAGAAGGAGTATGAGGGCAGGTATAGCGTGCCTGTGCTCTGGGACAAGAAGCTGAACACCATCGTCAACAATGAGGTATCCGAAGCTGTACATAAGCGGGCCTGGTCGGCATGCTAACGAGTCCAGTCTCACGAACTGCTCCGCGACCTGCAAACCGCATTCAACCCACTGCTCCCACCAGAGCTCGCCAACATCACCCTCTACCCTGAGCATTTCCGCCCCAAAATCGATGCGCTCGCGCCCATGCTCCAGCGCGACTTGAACACTGGCGTGTACAAAGCCGGCTTTGCGCTGGATCAGCAGACGTACGAGAAGAATCTCCCACCCGTCTTCGCGGTCCTCAATCTCCTCGAGAAACTCGCGTCATCGAACGACGGGCCATACATCCTTGGTCGCGAGCTGACAGAAGTCGACATACGCGTCTTTTGCACCTTGATCAGATTCGATGTGGCCTACGTCCAGCATTTTAAAACGAATCTGTCCATGATACGATATGGGTATCCGACACTGCACAATTGGTTGAAGGGCTTGTATTGGAACAACGAAGCATTTGAAGAGACGACCGACTTCAGACACATCAAGGAGAACTATACCAAGAGTCATGCTGGGATCAAACCTCGCGCCATCACACCAGTCGGACCATGGCCCCATATCGATAAAGGATACGAGGAAGATTGGGGCGGTGTTCGCGTCGGTGAGGTAGACCACCCTGAGGTGAAAGAGTACGAGAAGAAGTTGGAGGAGGAGTTGAAGAATGCCGCGCCAGGTAGCGGCCACGGAGGCTTTTCTTTGGACAACTTCAAGTGAGATCCCCAGCAGATCTGGCTCGATGACATACAATGAGCAGACTCTCTCGGGACCGCACGAAATTTCGTCCGCAGACGCAGGACCCATCGCGAAGCAGCATGTTTATCCCTCAAACTGGCGCAATTGGTGCCACTGGTAATACTGAGAAGACAGCTCGTGGCCGCAAACACTTCTTGGTCCAGTGCATGTACGATGTCATCGTGCCGAAATAATTGCCGCTCAGCGACAGCATCAACAAGAGTCCGATGCAACGGGCTTCTGTAAAGACGCAATGCGGCATCCTCTTATGGTTGTTGCTGGTTGGCGCAAAACCTGCAGAAAGCGTGGAAACGTCCCGGCTGGAAGCGATCTGCAGGCAGGATTATGTACCAAGACTCCGGATCTCCAAAATATTTCCACGCAGACGACTTCTCTATCAGCTCGGTCCCGAGTCTCTGTTAGGTGACAGCTCAGTAGACATCATCCTTCATCACAGAGGCTCAGCCGGATGACATGGACCCGTTCCGACATCGAACAGATCCAGATCAGAGGGTCAGAGCGTTGGCAGAACATGATGTCTATCGGGCGAGATTTCCTGGAACTGAAGCATACGCAAGAAAGCAGTGCTCGAGGGGAATGCCTTCGATGCCGACTGTCTTGTTGGGCGGCTTGCTGTAGGTGCCCATGAACTGCTCAGGACAACGCTCGTGCGCGAGCTGGACCGCTCTTTCATCATCGCCAACAAGACGCATGTGAAGGAACGCAAGGCCGGTGGTCGCCATGCCCGTCTCCTGCTAAATAAAGGACTGTGCGTCGGGATCGGATCCTTGCTCCACGTTTTGAACACAACCAGCTACGTCTCAGGTAAGCAGGCGCCTAAAATTTGATGACAGGCGTGCCATTTCATTAGACTCAGCTCACCGCACCCCTCGCGGCTCTCCACTCTATTCTCCGGACTTCTGACTTCACCAAGCAATCTGTTTCTACTTTCGATCACTCGGCTATGCCGTGTCACTCAGGGAACTGCCCATTTGCGTACCTGCGGTCATCCTCGCCGCGATGCCCTTGGATGCCGTACCTCATCATCTGCATGCGGCATGCCTCGCTGCGGCCGAGTGATCACGTCCGATAAAACTGATGCCCACCCCGGCCCTGCCCACCTGAGACCTACGCTGGACGTACATCTCTGTCTCTGTGGACTTCTCTGAAGAGATTCTAATATCCATCGAGTCGACATCTGGACCATCTCCACACTGGAAAGGATACCATCATGGCTCAAGTCAAGTCGCCGGCTGAGCACATGCTCGCCAGCGCTACTGGATCGTCATCGCAAGTCAATGTCATTGATCCTCTCACTGGAACAACAGCTACGACATCGGTTTTCCAGCAGCCGAAATTCGTCTTCATCTTCTTGCTCGTCATCTCTCTGGTGATTGCCCGAGTATTCAGCAGCAAGAGCAGGCTACCCGCTGGAGTGAAGCCACTTCCGCGACTACCAGGTATGATGGGTCGCGAAGTTAATGATAAAGTTGAGGAAAGACTGACTCTGAACAGGTCTTCCATACGCCGGCCGCTTTTGGGATGTTCCAGGACCAGGTATCGAAGCAGCATGGCACTTTGGCGGTCTTCACAAGCAGTATGGCCCAATCTACGAGTGGAAGGTGATGGGAGTTATTCACATCTGGATCGAATCCGACAAGATTGCCCGAGATCTCTTCGTCACACGCCAGAAGAACTACTGTGATCGTAACGAGCTTCCAGCTGCGATCGGCGTGCGCGAGGGTGCTGAGATTCTGCCACTGATGGGTTACGGCGAGAAGTTCCGAAGATATAAGAACTTCATGCATCTCATCATGAGGCATGCTACTCCAAAGACGTTCTACAACTGGCCGAGCCAAGAGAACAAGAGAACGCTTCGAAGAGTGTTGCAAGAGCCAGAGCGGTGGTCGGAACATATGCTTGTGCACTGCGCGCGGACTATCGCTGGTGTCGCCTGGGCTGACCCTCAGCATGGAAGCAAGTTGCTGAAGATCATTCCCGTGATTCTCAAGGCAGTGTCTCCAGCTGGACCTGTGATCAACAAGCTGACTTTCCTGGCCAACCTGCCCGAGTCCGTTTCTCCTTGGAAGAAAGCTGAGTCAGAGCGTAGGCATGAAATGACAGATGCATTCGTTGAGGCCTTGAAAGATGTGGAGAGGAGGACAAACGAGGGCAATTGCGACGACTGCTGGAGCAAGCTCTGGACGACCAAGGAGAAGGGCACGGAGCATCTGGACGACTACGAGGCAGCGCACGCCATTGGATCCTCATCATTTGTCGCCATCGCCACTGTCGGAGGACCACTTCATGCTTTCTTCACTGCGATGTGCCACTACCCATCCTGGCAAGGAAAGGTCGTCGAAGAGCTCGATCGCGTCTGCGGCAACCGTCCACCTGAGATGTCCGATATGCCCAATCTTCCGCGTCTGCGAGCAACTGTCAAGGAAATCGTCCGATGGCGACAAGCCACGCCTCTCGGAGTGCCACACGTTGTGATGGAAGATGATGTCTACGAAGGCTACCACATTCCCAAGGGCGCAATTTGCCACGCAAACCACTAGTAAGCTCATCATTCCTCGACTTTCACAGACCACCTACTCACGTTACTCCAGCCTCATCTCCCGCGAAGAATCCGTCTACCCCTCCGGCAACGAATTCATCCCCGAACGCTGGCTCGACCCCTCATACCCAACCTACAAAGAACCCCTCACCGAATTCCCCACCCTCAACGGCGACCGCGGCTTCGGCTACGGCAACCGTTCCTGCCCGGGCGTCGACCTCACCCAATGCGAACTCCTCGGCCTCATCGGCCACCTCATCTGGGCCTTCGAAATCAAGCGAACCGAAGGCAAACACGCAGCAGAAAACCCTGTACCTTGGTACGAGACTGCACCCTGGGTCATCACGATGAGTAAGCCATTCAAATGTGATGTGAAAGTCAGAAGTGAGGAGAAGAGGAGGTGGATTGAGGAGTTTGCCCCTGAGGGGGGGCAGTTGATTAAGGATTCGGAGAAGGAGAGGACGAGTCGGTGGGATGTGGTGAGGAAGCCTGGGCAGGAACATTTTAATTGGGATGGGTTGACGGATTTGGCTACGGGGCATGAGGGGAAGGTTTATGCTCCTGGTGTTTAGAGATGAGATAGAGTGATACAGGAAGCTTGATGTAATGACCTATACTGGTGTTGTTGTGTGTACTGGTAATGAACCGGACTTGATCTGGGCCTGTCAGCTCTTGTTTGTGGTTTGCGTTTCGGAGCGTCGGTGGGTGGGGATTTGGTTATGGGCTGACAGGGAGTGTCTGGCAGAGACGGAGAGTAGCTACTGCTGACTGGATAGATGATTGCCAACATATTTCCATTCCATTGAGCATCAATCCGACCTTCTATCAAGCATCGAACATTCGCTGCTTAGTCAATAAATGTTAGAGCAATCGCTCACCCCTATCGATGAGTGATTCTAGTCACTTAGTGTCGATCGTTGCCTGACTGGATACTGGTAACCATATCGAACATTCATAGTTCCTGTTCCGTTCGCCCTTATTATGATGAATTCTGCATCATCGCAGAGTGATTTCTTGTTCGTTCTTCACACTCATAACGTGTTTGAATTTCACTCAGCCCATGCCTGCTTAGAGGACCTTGTTGGAGTTGCTGCGGCGCTTTGGCTCTCAAATGAAAATCACATGCGATTGCGTTTATTGGAAGCTAGCATAGACACTGGCACTTCTTACACTGTCGAAGTAATATTATATACAAGTGCTTCAGGCAATGCAACGACCTTGCACCTCTACAGCAATACTAAGGCACGTATATTCAAGCTCTGATAGACCATCATGCTCTGCAATAGGCGTTGTCTTTCAAGATAGCTGGTCTACACTCTCGGCACTCTAGGCTTGGCTTGAGTCTGGAGCTCATGTTGCTTCTCGTATCCATCTGCACTCTTCCGCCGAGCTCCAACCGTTTCTATTGTTCAGCTCGCACGATCGGTGATGGATAATCGATCGGCATCGAAAACACAAATCGCCATGCAATGTCAACTCCGCCAGACCGAAAGTCAACGCCGCCTTTCTCTCACAAGTATCTCGGCTCAAGCTTTTCTCCACTGCTGCCGCATCGACCTGCCTCATCGATAAAGGACCGAGCGGCAAACTTCAGCCTCGTCGATTGTGTTTCTCCGGCCACAAGACGATACAGAGTGAGGCTCGCTTCCCGATGAATCTCCACATTCCCCGCAATCACATGCTGTCGTGGTAGGAAGAGCTAGCGCCACTAAAACTTGCGGTATAACAAACTTTCGGATCCGAATCAGTCAGCGAGCAGGCGTCGACTACGTGTCAGACGCGCTGGAGTAGGAATTACTGCGCGTTTCGTGTCAATTCAGTTTCTGGGTAGGAGTCAGAGGCCTGAACAGCTGTTCCATCAAGATGATGCCCAATCTCGGGCCGGTTCGAATCTCAGCCTTGTTCACAGCCCGCCGCACCAACCAACTCTCGAGCTCGAAATCCTTCTCAGCCTTGCGTGGGAAGTCATTGCTCCACGGCCAGTAAAGACTCATTGTGTCAAACGAGGCTTGTAGCCTCGAGGACATGTGGTGGTGAACGATGCGAGATCTCGGGATTGCTCGGTTGTGTGTCGTTCAGCTGACTTGTCTCTGCCGCATTTTCGATTTTGATGTTTGGGTGCAGGAATGTTGCAGGCGCGTGTACATGTGCGGCTCCTACGACACGAGAGCGCGGTATCGAGCTCCGTGCTCGCTTCGGGACGTGCTTGTGGCGCCGTGGACCGAGGGAGATGCAGCAAAAGTCCCAAGTGTTTCTTTGCTTTAGATATTTGTGGTGCTGTCAGTCTGCCCTCGAAGGGAAAGCTGCTGCGGTTGACAGACTTTGCTACATGTTGCCATTAGCATTGCGTACAGTTGGAGAATGTGGGATGATATATGGCTTAGCAAAATGTATCTGTTCCCTCTACGTGATCGAAATGACAACTCGTAGCAACAAAATTCGTAACCAGCTAGATTGTCCAGAATACATCAGCTCCTTGTGAGATTCATTGCCCTTCCAACGCAAGTGACTCTCACTGCTGTGCCCGCGTGGACGCTGGATGATTTGGTGTCCCCACTTGTCCCACTGGCGTTGATTCATGGCAAGTATTTCTTCTGTCGTGATACCGGGTACTGCCGGTTCTTCATCGACAGCAGTAACTTTTGTCGCCCATTCCACGACCATCGCCTGCTTGCTGTCCGCAGCATCGGGTTGTGGAACATGTGCTGTGCCGGCTAGAATGTGCGCCGAAGTATCCTGCCGCTCCTGCGTGCGTGCCATGAACAGGGGCTCGGGAAGCATGAAACCATCCAAAGAAGTGTCTGGCAACAAGGCTTCTGGATCCAGACCGGCGAGGATACATTGTGCTGTGGACTCTTCAGCGGCCGCGATAGCATCACCCCGCCTCTTCTCGACTTCGACCCTCGTAGCCTTGTACTTTTGCTCGTGATGCGATTCCGATTCGCTCGATGGGTTGCCTTGGTCATGTCTTAAGGCGAGCAGACCTCATACCTGCTGATATTCAAAATCAAGGCCCGCGAGTTCTTCTCCACGAAGTCCCACCTCTCCTACTCTACTATAATATTCGCGGAGCAGCGAATTCATAGATGCGGAGGGCGATTGCTGCAAGATTGCCGGGAACTCCCCTCGCAGCTGATCTGGATCCAGTTGGGCATCATTCCATACACCAGTCTGCCTCAAGAAAGAGCTTAGTTTCTCGATCGACGCAGCCTCAAGTTCCCGTACACGGAACTCCTGACTGCTCAGCTTACCCTGCGAGACACTTGCTTTGAGAGCTTGAGCATCTGCAGTATTGGAGTCCGCAACGACTTGCTCGCACAGGGTGAGAAATTTGGCGTGATCGAACTCATCTCCCCCGCCTGTATCGCGCAAATAGTCCCGTAAGTGGTGCTGAGAGTCGCGGAACACTCGACGAAAAGCATTCGACTGATGCAGTGCCTGCTGAGCTTCCAGCCGTTCGTTCGCCAGCTCGTCCCGATGGCGCAAAAGGTCAGCATATTGCCGGCGCAGCTCATGCGCAGTTTAGACAAGTGTGTGGGCTCCCCCCACAGCCCGCGAAGCCTCAAGGTCGGATTCGACTTGTAATGGCCGTCCAGAGTCGAAGTGCTCGTCCGTATTGCTGCCGTTCTCCGGCGAGACGCCATCTCCATTGTTGGGCGTAGTCGGAGGTTTCGGGAACGGCCAGATTGGCATTGTTCTCTACATGTCATGGCTTTTCTGCTCATGAGGAACACATGAGTGGACGCGTCGGTCCGGTAGGTAGACGTGCCCTTGACGATGCAATGCACGCACCATGCTCCTGAGAATGGACTTCTCTGACGATGCGTGGAACGCAGGCAGCGGGCGGCCGCAGCCACAAATTCCGGCAAGCAAGGTTCGGCCAAGAGGCCTT